>JACEEZ010010223.1:312500-485368 GCA_016584305.1 Chionoecetes opilio | reverse complement strand
CAACATCGTGACCCTTGATTCATGCCCTGATCGCCGTATTTTTTTCAGTGTTGCTTTATATTACATCTCCCACTAGTCTGTCACATATATAATCCCTTCTCGGTCCAAGCGGTATCGCTTGCTTAGTTATGTATCAACAAGTTCGTCCAGTACATCTATCCTGTCACGAAAAGTTCTCAGGAGTGGGTGGAGCACTCCATGTTTACGTCCTTAGGACGAGTCTTAGCCGCCGCCCTGCTCGCTAGGACACCTCACACCCTGTCCTAGCCAAACCTCGAAATTAGGACGAGTCTTAGCGATTTAGGATGCGCTCGAAATGATTTAGGACGCCGGCCGCCATATTTAAGACTCGAGCGAGTCTAAGACGAATCCTAAATCTTTATAAGTATGGGCCCAGGACGTTATTTCCATTGTAATTTGGCTACCATTAGACGATTTTTAGTGAATATAAGCAATTGTTTATCGATAATATGACCTGTTTAGTATCCTTGTCCACTAGCTAATTTGGTATATTAAATTAATTTTCGTAATTCTATGGCTAATAAGAGACTATTTTTTATAGAAAAGGAGATATATGCATGGGCGTGAAGGGGTTAATACGAACTCATGCACAAAGGTTTGACAAAAATAAGTTTCACAGTTTCCAGGAATGTTTCTCCACCTGTGCTAAGTATTAACTCATAAAACACGGGTTGAAAGGAAAATGTCGATGTTCCTTAGAAGTCTTTACCTGCACTGAATATAATCTCACTGATGTGCACAGGTTATAAGCTTATACACGCTTAGGTATACATAAACGTTTCCTCTAATAAACAATGTCTATAATAATAGAAGCGAAAGTGTGTCTGTCTGTGTGTGTGTCCGCGATAGGTTCCGCCCCCCGTGGCGCAATCCCACCATATGGCACAGTTTTGGAACCAGGTCGACCAGGGAAAGGTTTTAAGGCCACTTTGGGGATGATCCGATCACTTAATGTATTTTTTATTTTTAGTAGCCTATTAGCGAGAATTGTGAAAAAAAAAGTGGGTTGCGAGAATTGAGGAAACCTTGATGTAGGGCTTGATGTTGGGCCGAAGGCCCACCAAACACAGGTGGTGGGCCGTAGGCCCATCAATAGCCCTCCGCAGGAGCTAGCCAAAAAGTCCGCCCGGAGGGCGGCTTTTCGGCTAGTATACTATATAGGGCACTGCAATGCGTCCAGTGGTGTCAAAACAGCTATGTTCCACCATAGATCATTTTAACCCCTTCACACCCAGATCTTTCCTTTGCTATAAAAAATTGTATGTTGTCGAGCCATAAAATTACAAAAAGTAACTAAATATACCAAATTAGTTAGTCGACAAGGATACTAAACAGGTCATATCTATAAAATATTGCTTATATTCACTAAAAATCGTCTAATGCAATATTTCCCAACCTGGGGGGAAATTTCAGGATTCTAATGGGAAAATTTATCCTGAGGGACATCTACATTACTAGCATTTAGTCAACAGGAAAAAAAGTCTTAGAATACGGCTATTGACTTTTCTTCAAGTATATATAGATATACTGTAGAAGAAGGTGTCTAGTATATACTTGTGTTATTAAAGCAAGTAAATTTTGTGTTTTGGCTACTTATTTTCACATGAAGGGGGAAATCCGGATGGTTGAACTGGTTGAAGGGGGAAACGACAGAAAAAAGGTTGGGAACCACTGGTCTAATGGTACCCAAATTACAATGGAAATTACGCTCTGGGCCTCAAGGGGTTAAATAGAAGTGCAGTTTCCCCATTTTGGCTGCAGGTAGTTTTGGCGGACCTACGAGGCGAACATAAACGACCTGAACGACCAGTAAGAAGTGACTCAACACACGTTTTTCTATACAACAAAAAATTCAACCAGCATCAAGATACCAAGATAACAGCCTACACCTTTATCTCCAACTAGCCGCAAAGCCGCCCTCCGGGCGGACTTTTTGGCTAGCTCCTGCGGAGGGCTATTGGTGGGCCTTCGGCCCACCACCTGTGTTTGGTGGGCCTTCGGCCCACCAAACATGGACTCTCCAGATAGCCCCTTCTAACTTTCCTGAAATCATGGATGTAGAAATGTATGTATTCCCCCCACCCATTCACTCACCCATTACCCATCACCCCCCACCCATTCACTCACCCATTACCCATCACCCCCCACCCATTCACTCACCCATTACCCATCACCCCCCACCTATTCCCTCACCCATCACCCATCATCCCCAACCCATCACCCCCCACCCATTCACTCACCCATCCCCACACCCATTACCCATCACCCCACCCATTCACTCACCCATTACCCATCACCCTACATCAAGGTTTCCTCAATTCTCGCAACCCACTTTTTTTTCACAATTATCGCTAATAGGCTGCTAAAAAAAAAGAGAAAAAAGTGATCGGATCATCTCATAATTGGGCTTAAAACCTTCCCCTGGTCCCAAACCCGATTCCAAAAATGTGGCCATATGAGGTGATTGCGCCACGGGGGGCGCAACCTATACCAGACACACACACACACACACACACACAGACAGACAGACTTTCGCTTATATTTACCATTACCCATCACCCCCCACCTATTCCCTCACCCATCACCCCCAACCCATTCACTCACCCATCACCCCACCCATTACCCATCACCCCACCCATTCACTCACCCATTACCCATCACCCTACATCAAGGTTTCCTCAATTCTCGCAACCCACTTTTTTTTCACAATTATCGCTAATAGGCTGCTAAAAAAAAAAAAAAAAAAAAAAAAAAAAAAAAAAAAAAAAAAAAAAAATCGGATCATCTCATAATTGGGCTTGAAACCTTCCCCTGGTCAACCCGGTTCCAAAAATGTGCCATATGAGTTGATTGCGCCACGGGGGGCGGAACCTATACCAGACACACACACACACACACACACACAGACAGACAGACAGACACACTTTCGCTTATATTATTATAGATTACCCATCACCCCCCACCTATTCCCTCACCCATCACTCATCACCCCCCACCCATTCACTCACCCATCACCCCACACCCATTACCCATCACCCCACCCATTCACTCACCCATTACCCATCACCCTACATCAAGGCTTCCTCAATTCTCGCAACCCACTTTTGTTTTCACAATTCTCGCTAATAGGCTGCTAAAAAAAAAAAAAAAAAAAAGGAGCGGATCATCTCATAAGTGGGCTTATGACCTTCCCCTGGTCAACCTGATTCCAAAAATGTGCCATATGAGGTGTTTGCGCCACGGGGGGCGGAACCTATACCACACACACACACACACACACACACACACACACACACACACACACACACACACACACACACACACACACACACACACACACACACACACACACAGACAGACAGACAGACACACTTTCGCTTATATTATTATAGATAGGTAACAATGGAGAGGAAAATTCATGCACACGAGCACAACTGCCTCCTATGAATACTTGAATCACACACACACACACACACACACACACACACACACACACACACACACACACACACACACACACACACACACACACACTATTCAATCAACAGATTAACACCTTCCTTCCAGCAGAGAAAAAAGAATGAACCTTAAGATGAAGAAACAATCAACTTTAACGAGCAAAACATCCTTGGGCGGGAGAAGTCTCTCTCTCTCTCTCTCTCTCTCTCTCTCTCTCTCTCTCTCTCTCTCTCTCTTCTCTCTCTCTCTCTCTCTCTCTTTTTATACTTGTCTGTATGTGTGTGTGTGTGTGTGTGTGTGTGTGTGTGTGTGTGTGTGTGTGTGTGTGTGTGTGTGTGTGTGTGTGTGTGTGTGTAGAGGAGTGTGTGTAAAGATGTGTGTGTGTGTGTAGGTGTATGTGTAGAGGTATGTTTGTGTGTGTGTGTGTGTAGGTGTGTGCAGGTGTGTGTAGGTGTGTGTGTGTGTGTGTGTGTTTTGTGTGTGTGTGTGTGTGTGTGTGTGTGTGTGTGTGTGTGTACCAGCTGATAAAATCATTTTCATATATTTCAAATCTGTGCACACGACTTTGACAAACGAGGTTCTGCGCAAGATACACACACACACACACACACACACACACACACACACACACACACAGACACACACACACACACACACACACACACACACACACACACACACACAGAGGTGATAATATATACCAATAAACGCTAACAGGGGCCATTAAGTGATAATTACAACAGGCTTATTGTCCTTGCAGCCACTGAATGTAATTACAATACATTTACACTTATAAGGGAACAACAACAAGCAAATCAACTCGCACGCAACGCCACCAGGTAAGCATTGACTCACTCACTCACACTCACACACACACACACACACACACACACACACACAGTCTCATAATTAAGATTCAATAAACTTATGAAGATAATATAAGCATTAATCGCTTCAGTTGAGAGAGAGAGAGAGAGAGAGAAGAGAGAGAGAGAGAGAGAGAGAGAGAGAAGAGAGAGAGAGAGAGAGAGAGAGAGAGAGAGAGAGAGAGAGAGAGAGAGAGAGAGAGAGAGAGAGAGAGAGAGAGAGAGGGGGGGGGGTTTGTGTGTTTACTTACTATGGCATCAATCCACATTTCCCGGAATAAACAAACATTCTTTCTCGCTCACTATCTGATATGATTCTCTCTCTCCCTCTCTCTCTCTCTTTTCCGTGTGTGCGTGTGCGTGTGCGTGTGCGTGTGCGTGTGCGTGTGCGTGTGTGTGTGTGTGTGTGTGTACGTGTGTATATGGTTGTGTGTGTGTGCGCGCGTAGCCAGGTAGAGGAAAAAAAAAGGTGAGGTAAAGAGGCAGAAAAAAAAAAAAAAACGTCACAAGAAAGATGGCAGAATCGAGTCCTGGGGAAGAAGTTGAATGATAGACGAAGGATTTAATAGATGGAGGGAAATAAAGATAAGGAGGAAGGGAGGAACTGGAGAGTAAGATGAGAGAAAGATAGAAGGAAGGAAAGACTCTGAGGCAGGTTAAGAGGCTTTTACTTACAACCCATGATGCGATCTCTTAAAGGGAGGGATGGAGGGAGGGAGGAGAGAGAGGGAGGGAGAAGGGGAAAAAAAGGGAAGGAATAAATAAACCTTTGCGAATTTATGACTAACAAGAAAAGAAAAGAAAACATAATATATTTCTCTCTCTCTCTCTCTCTCCTCTCTCTTCTTCTCTCTCTCTATATATATATATATNTATATTTTTATTTTTTTATTTTTTTTTATTTTTTTTTTAAAATAATATATATATATATTATATGTAATAATATTATATAAAATATATATATATTTTAATATTTATATATATATAATATATATATATATATAAATTATTTATGTTGTATATATTTTGTATTATATATATATTATATATATATATTTTATATATTTTATTATATATTATAATATATTTAAAATTATAAAATTTTAAATTATATATATATTTATCATATATATAGTTATATATTTTTATGTATATATATATTTTATATTTTTAAAATATATATATATATATTTTATATATATATATATATATATGTATATATATATATATATATATATCTATATATATATATATATATATGTATATATATATATGTTATTTATATATATGTATATTTATTTTTATTATATATATATATTTATATATATGTATATTAATTTATATCATGTATATTATGTATATTCTATATATTATATATTATATATATATAAAATATATATATATATATTTTATATTTATATATATATATAATATATTATACATTATATAATAATATATTTAAAACATATATTTATATATATAATATTTATAAATAATATTTATAATACCTATAAAATATAATTTATACAATATATCTATATATATATATATTATATTATAACATATTATATATATATCTAATTATACCATTTTAAAATTTATATAATATATATTTATATATATTTTAATACATTAATATATATATATTATATATATATATATTATAATATATGAAAGCACTATATATATATATTTTTATATTTATATTAATATAATAATATATAAATTAAAATAATATATATATTATATTATGTAGCCTATATATTATTTTAAAATATATATATATATATATTATATATATCTTTTATATATATATCTATATATATATATATATTTTTAAATAATATATATATATATTTTATATATATATAGCCTACTTCAATGCTATTACTGGCACTGTGAGAGATGGCTACGAGTTATGTTTTTGGTCCCATGGCTCCGGTTACCAGAAACACCAAAGTTCTCTGCTTCTGAACTTTGCAAGGTCCAGAAGGTTGAGAATTTCAGGTTCTTGGTATCAGAGACCAGAGCTGCACCGCTGGACATGGTATAGTAATGCCGGAGGGGTAGCAAAAGAGATCGACCACATCCTCGTTAGCACTCGTTGGAGGATCCTCCAGAAATGCAGGGTTTACCGGGGTGCTGAGTTCTTTGGAACAGATCACAGACTTGTTGTTGCTACACTTAAGCTTTTATGTCAAGTCCAGAAGGAATCTCAAGAGGTAACCATACTGTGTTTCATCTTGAGAAACTTTAAGGACTTGACATGTGCTCATGAGTATGCGGTGGCAGTCTCCAAATCGGTTTGATGTGGGTCGGTGCTCTCGGGGACCCTGTAGAACTGTGGGATACCTTCAAACGTGAAACTCTACAGGCTGCCCAAGGAGTGTATTGGGGAGCGCCCGAGGTCAAGGCTTTTGTCTCGACGGAGACGCTGGAGAAAATCGAGGAGAGTCGCGCTGCCAGGCTGGCTGGGAACCGGGACGCACAGGGCTCTGTCACGCCGGACTAGAACCCCCTGGGGAGAGATAAGGAGAGGTATGTCAGGGTCTCGCTGAGGATGTCGAGGGTCATTTTGAACGCTAATGACCTTTCCCACCCGCCTACCGAGCCCTGAAGAAGCTCCGTTCCAAGTCTCCTTCTCGGGCGAGTGCTATTCGAACAGCAGATGGGCGCCTCGTGTCGGAAAATGGATGGGCAGATGGCTCGTTGGGGTGAGTTTCTTTGGGCAGTTGTTCACGGTGGACCCTCCAACTGAGCAGCTTCACACCACTGGGTTACAGGCAGTGGATGCCGATCCTCCCATTGACGAAAGCGCACCCTCTCTTGACGAAGTCAGAGAGGCTGTAGCAAAGTTGAGGGGTGGAAAGGCAGCTGGTGTTTGTAATATCAGTGCGGAGCTCCTCAAAGCTGGGGGTGAGGCCATGATCCCGCGGTTGCATGCTGTCCTGACTGGCGTGTGGCAATCAGGTACCATTCCTCCTGACTGGAAAAGGGGGCTGGTCGTCCCTATCTGGAAAGGAAAAGGGGACCGTCAGGACTGCAACAATTACCGCGGTATTACACTGCTCAGCGTACCAGGCAAGGTGCTTGCCCATCTATTGCTGACACGGATTCGCAGCCATCTGGTGAAGCATCAGAGACCTCAGCAGTCTGGGTTCACGCCTGGTAAGTCAACAACGGACCGTATCCTAGCGCTTCGTGTCCTGGTGGAACGCCGACGTGAGTTTCGACAGGGGATGCTTGCAGCCTATGTTGATCTCAAGAAGGCGTTTGACTCAGTGCATCGTGAGTCACTCTGGGATCTTCTGCGACTTCGAGGGATTCCTGCAAGGACTATTGGTTTGATAACTGGTCTGTATTCTGGGACTGAGAGTGCTGTGAAGTGTGGGGCAGGTGTATCCGGCTTCCTGAGCCTGGCGTTCGCCTGGCGCAGCATCGCCAGCCGATCGCCAACCTGGGCGGAAGGTTTAATAGTACGGCCCTGGACCGGTATTACCAAAACTTAATCATAGCTATGACAGAAATGTATCATTACTCTTGAATATCATAAATTTTTATCATACGCCGTTTATCATAAGTTTGGAATCTAGCACAATTTTCTATCATATGCGTCTGCTAAATATAGCGTCATTGTTTCTTTAAAATGGTTATATAATCAGTAAATTCATCCTTTGACCACGTTTTATGGATTGATACTTCTTCCCTTATGTTTATAACATGTTTAGGGCAGTAACACAGAGAGTAATGTAGTAATTAATTCTCGAAAATAAGGCATATAGATGTACCGTTGAGCAGCATCTGTTTAAACACGGGACAGAGTTGCCAGATGGCGATGTTTTCGATCTAAAAGCTGTTTGTACAAAGTTGGTGAGGAACAATATGCCCTCACACGGTCTACTCGGTATTTCCTAATCAGCTGTGCATCACTCAGCTCACTCAACACATCCCTATGTGGGCGAATATTCCTTCACTGAGGCTGTTATTGTGTTTCGGCCCTGTTGATAGCTGGAAAGTTTATCATAGTCGCGGGGCCGTTATCATAGTCGCGCTAGAACTCGGTGAACCCACTCTTAGCCTCCCGCGCGGTTTGTGATAGTCCCCCCACAATTTATGATATCCGCCAGCCAGTTGCGACTATAATGAGCCATTTGACCAGCTATGATAAACGTTCTTAACTATGATCTCGTTGGTAATACCGGTCCTGACTTCTCATCCGGGCTTAACACAGACACAAAAGTTCCTATACTCTGTTATTAGGTACTATACCTATCTACATAAATAAATAACTGAGCTACAATAGGGTTAGCTCTATATACTGGTGTCCAAGCTGGTCACCAACTCCGCTCAGCTCAGCAACACACAAGTATCGCCGCCATCACACACGTTTGTCAATTCAGGGTATCAACCAGCACTCCGCTCAGCCACTGTTCCAGGCACCAGACCCTGATAACATATCATAAGTTACAAATCTGTCATTAACTAATCAATGCACTAGATATCCTTATAAGTACACCGTCACTAACATACCTTCTTGAGGGTTGCAGGGGAAACGACTCCCTTCACACAACCAGTCCCTGACAGGCTCGGCGAGAGAGAGAGAGAGAGAGAGAGAGAGAGAGTATTAGCGCGTTTTCGCGGCCGCTCTGGCCCGGTCTGGACTGGGCTAGTCCCAGGCGGCCACTGTTTTCGCGAGGCAGATTGGACCGGGCTGGAACGGGCGAGACTGGGCTAGGCCAGCGAGCAGGACCACCTTGGAATAGTGTGGGGAGAACTGGCGCATGCGCACTACAGTCAGCGGGTAAGACGACCAGGAGCTTCTCGTGCTGCTGATAAGACATGAAACACCATGATGGCCGACCATAAGATTAAAGTAGTCTGGTCTGTTAGGGGAAGAGTTGTGCAAATTTGTCTACAAGCACGAAATTTGGCACACTTGTAGTTTTTGACATGCTGAATTCAAATCTGCCGGGAGCCAAAGCAAATTTTCAATAGGGTCGCCATATTCGACAATTCAAAATGGCCGCCACTCAAAAACAGATTTTTCCATTACTCGCCAAGAAAAAGTCACAGTTACATATTAAAACACTTTGCTAGGGTTTTTGACCTCAGGGATTCTAAATCTGATGTCTGTTTGACAGTAGCCTTGACAGGAAACGCCATATTGGGTAATTTCCAATATGGCCGCCTGTAAAAATAGAATTTTGCATAACTTTGACACTTTTGACACTTTTAGTCCTACATTTTAAAAGCTTTAATTTTTTTTCTTTTATTTCAGGTGCCTGTCGTTCTGCTGTGGGAAGGCCTAGCTGTACTAGAAGGATGGATGCCATCAACTGGGAGCTTTGCTGTCTCTGCCAAGAAGAAAAGGATGAACGGTTGCAGACGCCAAAGGAAGAGGGCCTTGCTTCAATTAAGAAAGATCTGAATGGTTTTAAAGCCATTGGTGTCATGCCTTCTTGTTTGAAAGTGTCATGGGCTCAGCTTGATGAGGTCCAGGGCATTGCTAAGACGGTTCAGAGACACAATGCCAAATATCACAAAGTTTGCAGAACCTACTGCAGTAACTCTCGCCTGAGAAGGTTCACTGAAGAAGAGCATTCTAGTCACCAAAGCTCACCTAAGAAACTACGGTCCAGTTTTGCCGTGTCTTCTGCTCCTCAGAAGTCTGCTTGTTGCATAATATGTGAGGGACAGGACCAAAAGAATCTACGTAAAGTTGAAACATATAATGTAGACACAAACTTAAAGACCTGGGCTCAGAGCACCAAAAATTTCAATCTTCTGGGCAAACTGATTGCCCAGGCAGCTGATGCCCACGCTGGTGACACTCACTACCATCTACAGTGTTACTTGCACCTGAGAGACTCAGCTCGTGCTGAGGATCGCAGAGCATCTGCAGGTCCTCCTGCCCCTCACTTCAATTCAGTTGTCATTGCGCAAATTGTTGCTTTAGTCGAGGACTCTGACTCAGTCTTCAAACTGTCTGCTTTGCGACAGTTATATAGAAAATTTGTGGAGGAACAGGAGTTACCTGTTCTGATACCAGGGAACCACATGCCACACGGTTCAAGGAGTATCTTCTGAAGCTGCTTCCTGAGTGGACAGAGTTCTCCCAGGGCAAGGAAGTCTATGTCTCTAGCAACCAGAAGTTTGGAGATCTACTAGCTGAAGCCCATAAGTCCCAGATAGGTCAGGATGATGCTTTGTTGTTGATGCGAGCAGCAGTAATACTTAGGAAATGCTGTCTCGAGAGGCAAAAACCAATTACTGGTTCTTTTGCCTCTGATTCCCTGACATCTCCTATCCCTGGACTGCTGAGAAGATTCCTCAACATACTGCTCCAGGGCCCCGCAATCTTGCGTGAACTCAGCAATGAGGAGTTGCAGGCGCAGGTACAAGGCTGGGCAAGAGTTGCAAGCGCCATTGCTCAGCAAATTATTTATAATACCTGCAGTAGTTCACAACATGCCACAAAGTCAAGCAACATCCGTCACAACAAAGAACATGAGACCCCTTTCCCTTTGTACCAGGGCCTCAAGTTGCATGGGTAGGCAGAAGAAAGCGATCAATAATTCCAATGCCTTTGGGGTTTCTGTGTCTTACAGTCGTATCTTGGAGATCAGGCGATCCATGGCACGAGCAGTGGTCAAAAAGGTTGTCCAGGATGGAATTGTGCTGCCCACAAACATCCGTAGTGGGGTCTTCGTGACCTTTGATGTAGACAACTTGGATAGCAACAACCAAGGTAACTTCTCCCGGGATGAGTTCCATGGGACAGCAATCAGCGTGACAAACCACCTGTCTTGGGACAACAAAGGAGTACAGCGACCCTCTATTCAGCTGGATCCTACAGACACTTCTGTACCACAACTTCCTGAATCATACTCGGTGGTTCAGCCAGCTGAATTCCAAAGCAATGCTTTGCATGTACCATGTACTCCAGATCTCAATTCTCGGCCATCTCATAATCTGCTACATGGAGCCAAAGTCAAGGATGAGTCCTGGATGGCACATGTGTCCACAGTGCTGAAACAGGACACATTGCCTGAAGGTGAAGTCATCACATGGTCACGCTACAAATCCCGACTCATGAGTGATGACTGTGTGAAGCCTAAGGCAGTGATAGGGGTTCTACCTCTGTTCCCTGACAAAGCAGCCACACCTTCTATGATGAAACATGCAATGCATCTCACAATGCAAGGCACAGAGGCCCTCAACCCTGGTCAAACTCCTGTGCTTGGTGGTGACCAGCCTCTGTATGCCATCGCTAAGCAGCTGCAGTGGTCATTCCCTGACACAATGGGGGAAGATAAGCTGGTCCTGATGATGGGCGCTCTACACATAGAGGACAAAATGCACCTGATGATTGGTAAGTTGCTGCGGGACTCTGGGTAGAGCAACATTCTTACTCAGGCCCAGGTCCTCACATATGGCCGTGCCCAGTCCGTGCTTGATGAGCATCATATAAAGCGCACTCGCTATGCTCACCAGGTCTCTGTCACGGGTCTGTATCTCCTCAGTCAGAAGTCATACTCCAATTACTGTTCTGGTGTTGAGGGATCACCTGAGTCTCTACAGATGTGGGCTCAAAGGTCCAGAACTCACAATTCCATGTTCAAGTTCTGGTCTACCATCGTGGACCTGGAGCTCCTAATGTGCCGCTTCATCCGTTCTCTCCGTGTGGGAGACTTCCTGCTGTATGTGCAGGTCTGCGATGAGCTGTGCTCCTGGTTCCATCTGGTCGATGTATCGAGGAGTTTGAGGCTGTGTTGGACACTGCAAGCTCACGCACTGCCCATCACGAAGAAGCAAGTGCTTTGCAGACTAAGTACAAGAAAGATGTTCTGTCATTTGTGGAGATAGTTGAACAGCTAGGTAATCCCTTTGACAATGGCCATGAGCTTGTGGCTCTACACACACAAAAGGTCATGAAAGATGAGGTTGTTGCATCGCTTGCCCAGCTTCATAACCTTGGAAAAGATCTGCATGCCAAGTTTGTAACACACTCTAGAACAGGACACTTTGCCAATAACAAACACTCTCACACGCCAAAATGTCCTCACATTTGCCAATCGCCCTGTTACCGCCAAAGAGGGAGGCACATCAGGCAGTGCTCAGAGAAGCTCTACCCTCATAGCCAAGCTTTTCCTGTCCTTGCAGTCTCGACTTGATGCAGACATGCAAGACTTTTTCCGTTATGAGAATCAGAGAGAACCACCTAGTCTCTCAAACCAAGGATTACTCAGGTCTGCAAAAAGTCGGACATTCTAGAGGGACCTAAAGGCACCACTGGTCGCTCAGCTCAACCAAAGCAGCCACAGTTGTGGTACTTGACATGACAGCTGTTGTTCACATGGTGCGGCCGACCTCAGCACACACATTCACTGATTATGTGTCACAGCATTTGGTGCCATTTGTGGAGTCACAGGTTACTCCAACTGTCACACGGGTAGATGCTGTCTGGGACACCTACCCGAGGACAAACCTCAAAACCTGACACACCATGTCGTGGCTTAGGCCCACGTACCAGGATTGGGGATGGCCAGACCGTATTCCAAAGCAGTACTGGAAACACTGGGTTCCTCAAGAATACTGACAACAAGAGGGAACTGTTCCCCTTCCTGAGTGGGACAGCTTGTGAAGCAGGATCTGGGTGGGAGACTTCTCCTCAGCACCAACAAGGAGAGTGTTTCTCTCCAACAAACAACATGGGTATCTGGTCTTCAGCCATGTAACACATTGAGGCTGATACCAGGATACTGCTCCATCTTGCCCATGCAGCACAGCAGCGCCATCCGGTTGCCTTGGTGCGCACAGTCGACAGTGATGTGGTCATCCTGGCCATTCACTTCTTTTCATCACTTGGGCTGTCCCAGTTGTGGGTCTGTCTCGGGAGTGGGAAGAAGATGAGTGACATTCCTATCCACACTCTCTCTCCCGCCCAGCTAGGACCATCACGGTGCCTAGCCTGCCCTATTCCACGCGGTCACAGGCTGTGACACTGTGTCACACTTCCTGGATGTGGCAAGAAGTCAGCCTGGTCAGCTGGCAGAGCACACCAGGACTGACGGACACCCTTTTGCCCTCACCAGTGAACCCAAGAGCTCAGCCCACAGTCCCAGCACATGTGTACTCTAGAGCGCTTTGTTGTAGTCATGTACAGAAAGGGCTGTGGTCTGGAAAGAGTCAATGAGGCTAGGCTTCGACTCTTCACAAGTGGGAAGAAGACACTAGAGGCCTTACCACCAACACAAGCTGCTCTGTATCAACACATCCGCAGAGCAATGCTGCAGGCCAGCTTCTTCTGGAGTCAGGCAACGTCTGTCCACCCTGACATCCCTGACTTCCATGCCTGGGGATGGCACAAGGACAGCACTGGTGTGTGGTTGCCCTTCTGGACAACCTTTGAGGACAGCAGCAAGGCCTGTTCCATCCTTTTGCAGTGTGGCTGTGCGAAGTCATGCACAGGGAACTGCAAGTGCTGCAGAGCTGGCGTTCGTTGCACAGGTTTGTTCAAATGCGACGGTGGATGTGTGAACAATGAGGATTCATGAATCAGTGTGACCCCAGTCACAGCACGTGATATGATTGATACATTTATTAATTGATTTATTTACTGCCTTTTTGATTGGATAGTGTTGTCTTTAGTAGCATAATCCTAACTATATCTAGGTTAAGAAGTGCAGTGTGACATATATGAGGACATTTCCTCACCTATTGTGTATTACTACTATATTTACCGTACTGTAATGCCGGAAATTTCCAAGAGTAATATGGAAATTTCCATCACACGATTTCCGAGTTATATGTTCTATGAAAGGTAAGAGAAGGTTTCAATAACCATAGGTTTAGTCTAGACTAAGTGTAGCCTAAATCCAGTATTTATTTATTTATTTATTTTTTTTATTTATTTTTTTATTATTTTTTTTTTTTTTTTACATCACAGGGAACTGGCCAAGGGCACAACAAAAATGGGTAACACAAAGCCCGGTTAGTTGCCAGTCCCTATAAAGAAGACAGTAAGAGAATACAATAAAAACAAAGAGGTAGGCCAATTTAGTTCGGGAGGTGTCTTGTTACTCTTCTTTTGAAAAGATTTAAGTCATAGGAAAGTGGAAAAATAGAAATAGGAAGAGAGTTCCAGAGTTTACCAGTGAAAGGGATGAAAGAGTAAAGATACTGATTAACTCTTGCATTAGGAAGATGGACAGAATAGGGATGGGAATGAGTAGAAAGTCTTGTGCAGCGAGGCCGCGGGAGTGGGGGAGGCATGCAGTTAGCAAGTTCAGAAGAGCAGTGAGCATGAAAATAACGGTAGAAGAGAGCAAGAGAAGCAACATTGCGGCGGTGATTTAAAGATTGAAGACAGTCAGTCAGAGGAGAGTTGATGAGACGAAAAGCTTTTCACTCAACCCTGTTTAGGAGAGCTGTATGAGTGGATCCTCCCCAAACATGTGAGACATACTCCATACATGGGCGGATAAAGCCCCTGTAGAGAGCAAGCAATTGGGAGGGAGAAAAAAAAGGACGCAGACGCCACAGCACACCTAACTTCTTTGAAGCTGTTTTAGCAAGAGATGAGATGTGAGATTTCCAGTTCAGATATTTAGTAAAGGATAGTCCTAGAATGTTCATTGTAGAAGAAGGAGACAGTTGAGTGTCATTGAAGAAGAGGGGATAGTTATCTGGTAGGTTTTGTCGAGTAGATAGGTGAAGAAATTGGGTTTTTGAGGCATTGAACAAAACAAGGTTTGCTTTGCCCCAATCAGAAATAATAGAAAGATCAGAAGTTAGGCGCTTGGTGGCATCTCTCCGTGAATCACTTAGTTCCTGTTGAGTTGGACGTCTAATAAACGTCCAACAGTATATAGGTGAACAGGCTATTTATTAGGATAACGCCATTCAAATTATTTCATTTCTATTATTACCTATCTTTCGCGCGTATACTTCTCTCTCTCTTGTATTCCTATCTCCCCCCCCTCCATCCTCCTTCTTCCCCCCCCCCCAAACGCCAGAGCCACGAGGTGTAATCTGTGAGACATTAACTTCGCGATTACCAATAACTTGTAGACTCAAACTCTTTATTTTTCCCTTACTTTCCCTGGTAAATCGAATAACACTCTTAGATTCTTAGCATCCTTAAAAAGAGAAAAATGGAGGTTTGTTTCACATATTGATGCATAAATTAGTAGAGCCATTCGCTTAAATTAAGAGTCTGCCAAGACTCTTTCACACTTCAACATACCCTACCATTGTAAAAAACGCGTCCGGACAAGGACCCCGGACTAGGCGTAATAAACCCACATTGGTTAGTCTTATAAATTAAATGTTCTACATCAAATTAAGAGAATTGGATTATAGTTATTCCATTAGTTTGTATAGTTGCTCCCTCCCAGCTAATACGAGTCAGTCGACGCGTTGTGCCCCGCAGATGAAGCCTCTAGTGGGTATTTAAACATTCGTTATTTCCCGCGTTTAGTTGTTCACAAGGCAGCAGGCAGCCTTGTATAAACACTCTGGGGTTTTCATTGTCTCATAAGCCGCGGGAGATCATTCGTCTTCTGACTCCCATACAGGTAAGACCTCTGGCCATGTGTGTTCCCCTCATTCCCCCTTGTGGTAGGATATATTTATTTCTATATATTTACCTAGGTGATATTTGAGTACTCGTGAAGTGAATAGGAAACCACAAATGATTGTCATAAGTGTTAGTTGTAAATCGGATTCGTCTTCTGACTCCCATACAGGCACGCGTGTGGACTTATCAAGCGGAGCACGTGTTCCACATGGTCGCGATTCGCAAACAGTCTAATTACTCTCACATTTCCCTTCCCTATATTTTCCATGTATATCTTAGGTGTTTATCTTGTATGTGATTAGATGGTAGGCCTAGGAATATAGTCCAGTTAGACAGGTTATGCTCTTCAGAGGCTTTCCTCCACTAAATTAAACCATAAATATACATAAGTTTTCAAGGATGAGTAACCTTTCTTGTTAAATAAACCAAATGAGTTAAAGTAGGATTTTTTTCTTGCTAAACCCCAGGTGACTTATTCTCTGCTGTGGAAATACTTATCCACGTTTCCGAAAGAGTTTCAGACTTACTCGGTATACTAATAGTATCCCCATGACTACCGTAATCTTTATATTTTAAATCGTGTTCAAGGGGTAGACCATAGGAATACCCGCTTGGACTGGTGGCAGCATTTCCTTACTAAATTAAGTTCATTCCAATTCAGTTGTAACGAGAAGATTTATCCGTCAGCGGAGATTAACAACTAATAATTCAAATTCATATAACCAGCTCAAATCAGAGAGTAATAAACAAAGAAAATTCGGGGAAAAACCCTGGCATCACAGTACTATTAACAATGTAGTATAGGGAACTTATATAAATTACCCCCCTGTGGGTTGTGTGCGTATCGAACTGCAATAAGTAGCAATATGTCATAACATTCTGTGTCCTAAGGGAAAACTTATGTACCTCGTTTAGGCTGCATTATTCTAATTATTAAATGTATTAAACAGTACCAGTGTTTTTACTATCCTCGTATCAGTAGTATATCCTAAAGGCACTCCAAAGCCAAAGGCCTGACAGTTATGCAAAATTCATTATAATATTCACCGGCGGCCATATTGGATTTTCCAATTCGGCGATCCCTGTCAAGGTTACTGTCAAATAGGCATTAGATTTAGAATCAGTGAGGTCCAACACCCTAGAAAAGTGCTTTTAATTGTAATTATGTGACTTTTGGTTGGGTATTAACGGAAAAGTCAGCTTTTGAGTGGCGGCCATTTTGAATTGTCGAATATGGCGAACCTATTGAAAATTGGCTTTGGCTCCCGGCAGATTTGAATTCAGCAGGTGACAAGCTACAAGTGTGCCAAATTTCATGCTTGTAGACAAATTTGCACAATACCGCCTTAAAATCCCCCTAACAGACCAGACTAAAGTAATTTCACGAAAAATTACAATATTCGCAATTTGCTAAAACAACATCTTGGGAAATGAATGTATCGTCAACAACACTATAGTGGCCACTGCACTAATGTCACCAGGCGCCATATATTACGAATTTTAGCATCACTACAGACTTGTATGTGTCACTGAAGACATGTACCGTAGCTATAGTGTTATGTAGATAATGTAAACTACGTACTGTGCACGTGATGTGATCTGTAGTGATGCTAAAACTCGTAATATATGCCCCCCTGCGACATTAGTGCAGTGGCGACTATAGATAGTGTTATTAACGGTAAATGAAATGAAATTTCATCATTCATTTTTTCACAGTCATCCCTGCTACTTGACTTCCCATTGAGTAAAAACGCGCGCTTTTTAAACATGTTTGGATTTCTGCCCGGAGGACCGCCCACTCGATCCCCCAGCCAATAGGAACGACGAATGGGACGGGGCCAGTCTCGATGTATTTTCACGAGCTCAGTCCAGTCTGCGCCGGTCTGGACTAGACAGGACCAGGGTGGTGAACGTCGCGAAAACGCGCTATATGTCTACCTTCTCCCTTCCTTGCCTTCTTGCCGTGACGTCACCAGTGACCACGAGCATAAATATATGGCCGGAAACCTATATCCAAATGAATTGGGACTGAGGAGTGAAGAAAAAATATTATTATTTAATAACTGGCTATATATATATATTACTTTACTCTTTCCACTCAGTGTAAACTTTTCGTCAATCGTGAGTCACAGGATTAACCCATTTTCTCGCGTTAAATTACCATTCATGACTCTCTGGGTACAGTCATATGCAGAGCAAGTCTGCATGATGGTAAAATGTACAGGTCTGTGAGTGGCGCGCGTACAGTCATATTTGCATTGTTTTTGGTCACTGACTGTCCGACTGTCTGTATGTCTTTAAACAAAGGGGCGGAGCCAGAGCTGGCTTCACTGAAGTGACGTCATGACCTCACCTCTATATTATAGCTCCATGTTCTTCTCTTCCTCAGGGGCGCCCACAGAGACACCTGTAGTGGACGCACATATTATATAGGGCCCACTGTTGATGGGTGTGGGTGGCGAGCGAAGCGAGCCTATTCAGCTGGGGGGTCCGAGGGGGCGCTGTAAGTCCCCCTTGATTTTTTTTGTAGTTTTGATAAATTTTAGGTGCATTTTAGGGCCTCATAGGTGCCTCATAGGGCCTTATAAGGGGCCCCTAGGGGGGCCCTTATAGGGGGCCACAGATGCTTGGAGGCTTATGTGGGTTCACATTACACGTATTTGCCACGTGCGTCTTGTCAACGTGACGTCATCGTGACGTCACTTCCTGCTTGAATGACCTTGAAAGACACGTGCGTCTCGAGGCTCCAAGATTCGGAGCCGCCAATTCTTTTGGCGGGCTTTCTCCAGAATGCGGGAGCGGTGGTGCCACAATTTATAGAACATTATACGTAACTAAGTTTTGCAATATCAAAATAATGCTTTTCCAAGGTCTGATTTAAAATATATTTATTATCAGTGATTCTGGAAGACAATATTAGTAATGGAAGACATACATGATGTGAAAATATTGTGCCCCGCTGCTTGAAGGCGGAACAGCGGCACCGCTGCTTGAATGTAAGCTCCACCAACACCACTACCTCTGCTGGTGTATTTTCCTGTGTTATTTCTCGTGTTCTCTAGTTCTAACCCTCTCACGTGCCCCTCTAGTAGCTACTATATACCATCCTTCTACAGCATCACGCTACGCCACCAACACCCTCTATAGGCCGTGCAATAGGTAGTAATTATTAGTGACTTTAAAAATAGCGCCATGACTGCGATACGTCGCAACACCTGGGTGGGCATTTCGAAGGGGCTCTAAACTACACCCTCTTAAGGCCTCTTCCATTTGTGCCCAAGTTGCATGAACCAGTTCTTTCAGTTCAGGGTTGGGTTCGCGTGTCACAAATGGAACGCAAAAACCCCGTTTTTTGTTTACAAACATACTCAGCTGGCGGGAGAGAGAGAGAGAGAGAGAGAGAGAGAGAGAGAGAGAGAGAGAGAGAGAGAGAGAGAGGAGAGAGAGAGAGAGAGAGAGAGAGAGAGAGAGAGAGAGAGAGAGAGAGAGAGAGAGAGAGAGAGAGAGAGAGAAACTCAGCTAGCTGTTATTTGAGAGAGAGTGGTAACTCAGCTAGCTGTTATGTGAAGGGATATATCAAGTTTAAGAATCGCAGGGAACGCATGGCTCTATCACAGGCCTCTTGTATGCCGTCTGACAATCCTCTCACTCGTGCATGCTGGAACCACCTCATGCGATAAAGAAATAGGGCCCAAGGCGACCATTGTTTGTTATGAACTGAAAACTCTACCCAAGCTACCCACCTGCCTATGTGAGTAGAGAAAGTTCACGGGTTTTGCTGAGTCACTACGCGCTTTGCCTCGGACCCACTGGGCCGCAGGTTTTCGTGCGCAAATAACGCCTGGGCCCATACTTATAGAGATTTAGGATTCGTCCTAGGGGATGGATTCAGCAAACCATTTACGAGGTAAAAGTCTGGTAAATTTCCTCGTACCTCCCTGCACATGGCACGACCCTATTCAGCAAACACTTACGATATTGCAAGTATCCTCGTAACCTACGAGTGGTCCTTGTGTCTAGTAGCGGCTTACCAGAAGATTTACCAGACATATTAGCGGGAAGGAACACCGTCTCCTGTAGCTGATTTCATCATCTAGCTACTTATATAGGTAAGTTCTGATAGTGAATACTAATTTGTGATCAATAATATTGTTGCAAGAGTAGGGACATGTATACTAATAACCGAAATAAGTGCAACAGGCCGTGCAATGGACACTATAAGTTACCCTGTAATTGTGTCCTTGGCGGCGATATTGTGTCGTCATTTTAAGCACTGTCTTGATGTTCCACACTGCCACAGTTCATATGATCGTGTGTGGTGGGGCTGGCAACATGTGGCAGGCAGGTGTGGTGTGTGGTGTGGTGGGGCTGACAACATGGGTCAGGCCTGAGGTGTGGTGGCTGATGGGGCTGGCAACATGCAGTAAGCATCGTCATTACACATCCTGTCCAGTGTCTAGAATATATAAAATATGATAAAACAACAACCCACAGCACCGAAAGTGCAGCGCGTTACCGCCGTAAGAGTCTCCAATATCGCCTGTGTTAATCTCGCATCACAATTCACCTCCTGTGATTTATGTGTTAAAGTAATCGTCCAGACCATTTCATCATTCCTGATTTGATGTAGTTAGAGTATAGCCATTATCGAGTGTATCAACAATATGTTGTCACTTCTTGCATCCAGTCAGCTGTTTTTAAATAATCCGCAATCAAAGTCTGTAAATTCCCCGAGCTTCGAAAACGTTCATGGCAACTGGCAGACGATGCGCCACGGCTCGGTGACGTAGCAAAAGGGAGGCTCCTCTTCCCGCGCTGCTGTGTGTGTGTGTGTGTAATAGTGCTTGTGTGTGTGTAGTAGTGTTTGTGTGTGTGTGTGTGCGCGTAGTAGTGTTTGTGTGTGTGTGTGTGTGTGTGCGTAGTAGTGTTTGTGTGTGTGTGTGTGCGCGTAGTAGTGTGTGTGTGTGTGTGTAGTAGTGTTTGTGTGTGTGTGTAGTAGTGTTTGTGTGTGTGTAGTACTGTTTGTGTGTGTGTAGTAGTGTTTGTGTGTGTGTGTAGTAGTGTTTGTGTGTGTGTAGTAGTGTTTGTGTGTGTGTGTAGTAGTGTTTGTGTGTGTGTGTGTGTGGTAGTGTTTGTGTGTGTGTGTGTGTAGTAGTGTTTGTTTGTTGTGTGTGTGTGTGTGTGTGTGTGTGTGTGTGTGTGTGTGTGTGTGTGTGTGTGTTGTGTGTGTGTGTGTGTGTGTGTGTTTGTGTGTGTGTGTGTAGTGTTTGTGTTTGTGTGTGTGTAGTAGTGTTTGTGTTTGTGTGTGTGCGTAGTAGTGTTGTGGTGTGTGTGTGTGTGGTGTGTGTGTGTGTGTTGTGTGTGTGTGTGTGGGTGTGTGTGTGTGTGTAGTAATGTTTGTGTGTGTGTGTAATGCCCGGTATTCGGAAGAGATAGGATGGGAATTCCTATCATACAATTCCCGGATTAGGTCTGTAAGAAGGATAAAAAGATTTCAATCTCCATACACTGTTCTGGGGCCAGTTGCCACCTAGACCCCGCATCTGGGGGGAACAGATTATCTTTATTATACTAAGGTCAATCAAACTTTTGTTCGCCTAATATTTATCCTTCCATCTTCCTTCTTTCTATCTCTCACTTCTATCTTCCTCCCTTTCCTCACTCCCTCCCCCCCAGACACTCCGGGTGCGAGTCCAAATTCGTGGGACACTTTTTCGCGATCATCGATAACTAGTAGATTCAAAACTTTTCATCCTCTCCTCACCCTCCTATCAGATCAAGGAACACTCTTAGATTCTTAATGTCCTTCAAAATAGTCACCATAGTGAAAGATCACGTTCATAAATGGGTGTGTTAGTCGAGTTATTTGCTAAATTAAAAGTCGACCAAATTTATGTTTCGACTCCAATACCTCGTCTCTCTAAAAAACGCGTTCGTGGGCTTGAACGAAAGGAAATAACACGTCTCCCCGGATATTAGAATAAACATATTAAATTCTTCTATATCCAAAGTAAAAGAACTGCATTATAGGCAACCATTTCATATGTATACTTGTTTCATTAGTTAATTAGAGTCATTCGAGGTCTGATAATCCTTTCAGGGGAGACCGGTCCTAAGGATCCGAACATTCTTTTTTTCCCGCTTCTCCCAACCTCGTTTTGTCTTACCACAAGTGGGCCAGTCTCTCGCTCCTTTCACTCCAGGTAAGACCTCAGTAACTCGCTCCTATTTCCCCCCCCCTCCCCCTTCTTGTTATGATATATCTATCTATATTCTCATATATAGGTACAGTTGTTCAGTTTCACTAACGCATAGGAGGCCTGCCCCATCCTTATAAGTGTTATTAACGCCAGTCTCTCGCTCCTTTCACTCCAGAAACCAGGCCACATGGTACAGTGAATCCCACACCAACCCATTACTCTCACATTTTCTCTCCTATATATATATTCCATGTATACCTATAGCGCTCAGTTGATACGGACATAGGTGGTAGTTCTAAGAATGATTCAGTGAGGGAGGTTATGCTCTGGAGAGCTTGCCCGTTCCAGATTAGAGTCTATATATGTGTCTAAGATCCCAAACAGAGAAATAATATTTCATGATGAATAAATAGGATGATGTTTCAAATATAGTTCTTGTGTTTATTGCAAAACCCCCAGGTGATTATTCCGCGTGTTATGGAAATACTTCCCCACGTTCTCCAAAAGAGTTTTCAGCCTCACTCGGTGTAATACTAAACATCCGTCCCCCGACTACCGATAATTCTCATGTATATTCAACGTGCTCAGGGAGTAAACCAGAGAACTACTCGCTTGAGCTGGTGGCAGCATTTCCCCTTACTCCTTAACTCCTACTCCTTCCCCTTAACCTTAACTCCTACCCCTTCCCCTTAAGTTCATTCCCATTTCAGTACTCTCCGCAGCGAGAAGTGTTCGTACTATAATTAAATAGTGAAGTCATAAGACAAATTTCAATTCTCAATTCAGTTGTAATCAATGTAGAATTCTACCCAATTAATATCATTCAATATAAAGGTGAGTAACAACCAATAAAAACCCTGGCACCACATGTGTGTAGTAGTGTTTGTGTTTGTGTGTGTGCGTAGTAGTGTTTGTGTGTGTGTGTGTGTGTGTGTGTGTGTGTGTGTGTGTGTATGTGTGTGTGTGTGTGTGGTGTGTGTGTGTGTGTGTGCGTAGTAGCGTGTGTGTGTGTGTGTAGTAGTGCTTGTGTGTGTGTGTGTAGTAGTGTTTGTGTGTGTGTGTGTAGTAGTTTGTGTGTGTAGTAGTGTTTGTGTGTGTGTGTGTGTGTGTAGTAGTGGTTGTGTGTGTGTGTGTGTGTGTGTGTAGTAGTGTTTGTGTGTGTGTGTGTGTAGTAGTGTTTGTGTGTGTGTGTGTGTAGTTGTGTGTGTGTGTGTGTAGTAGTGTTTGTGTGTGTGTAGTAGTGTTTGTCTGTGTGTGTGTAGTAGTGTTTGTGTGTGTGTGTGTAGTAGTGTTTGTGTGTGTAGTAGTAGTGTTTGTGTGTGTGTGTGTGTGTGTAGAAGTGTTTGTGTGTGTAGTAGTGTTGAACCTCAGCAGGCTCCGCTAACACCTGTTCATCCACCTCGTACTCTGGCTCAAACATATAGGGTTGGGCTCCCATCACAATCTGGTTCGTTTTCCTCATATACGCGAGCAGCGTCATTTAGTTCCCCAGCTAACACACTTACGTATTTTCTACGTAGTATAAAGGTAGCAGTTTTGTAACTTTTGCATAGCAAAAATATGTAACTAATACGAATTTGTGTGGACGCCCAGGTGCGTCCTAACTACGTATTTCACTACGTAACTGACAACCTTTCTACAACATTTTGGGAACCATTTGCACGTTTCAAAAACGTTTGTACTGCCTTTTTAACACGTTCCATCACCTTTTCACAACCTATTTGCTACATCCCAATACGTTTTTGCTACGTTACTACTACCTTCAGCGAGCACAATGTCACAACCTTCCTGGTACGTACCATTAGCCTACCTTTCTGCAACAGTTCCTGCTATACAGCTCCTTCGAGTTGGAAGATGTATTGTTGTGTAAATAATTATACAGCGAGTAATTTGTGCAAAGCGTGCACCAGCCCACCAGTAAAGACTCCACACTATTGCCCGCCCTGTTTATGAGGTGATTATGTCTTGCCACAGTAGGTTAGCTTTGACTTAATGATCCTCGTGTCAATGTGAAAATATATACTCCTTCAGATATATTTGAATCCTACAAAAATTAAAATTTAATTAGACCCAATATCCCATAATATCATGTATGTGACTTTTTTTATTGATTATAGTTTTGAATATATTTTAAGTTTACCGTTTAAAAGTTTGAAATCATTACATTTGATTATATAATAAACATAACAAATAATACAATTTGATTTACTAAAACTTATAATAGTATACCGTATTAATTTACATTTTCTCTAATATGAACCTAATAGAAAACGTTTCTACATAGATTATAATAAGAAACAGTACATGCATAATAACCTTAGGGCCCTGTCTGAAATTTACTATTTACTTCAAATTAAATCTCTTCATCCAAGCAGTCGTATTTTGAATGTAAACCATATGTATTTCCGTCACAAAATCGTAAAAAAATAAAAATAATTAAAGGTGCTATAAACGTGCTAAAAATGTGATTTTGTCACGTGAATGTTCTGCGTAGTTTGTACGTTATTTCGTGTCTATAGATCTACCTGATATAAGTCACCTGATTTTCACCATAACGCCGATTGGAATTCACTTGGATAACGGTTTATGTCATATTAACGTTATACTTACGTATCTTTAACATATGTATCCACGTATTCATTAGGTATATATAACGTTTTGAATCCTCTAATATCACGTTACATCATGATGTTATAAGTACGTAATTGAAACGTAAAACTACTATACGTACTATATTAGTAGAAGAAACACGTATTTCTGTAACGTCTTAATTACGTTGAAAAACGTATTGTAGCGACGTAACCAAACACTACTGTGTGGGTTATCACCGGGAGGCGACCGTAGTGTAACGGTAGCACGTCCGTCCGGCAAGTGGAAGGTCTCGGGTTCGATCCCCGAGCGGTGCATGCCTTTTCGGTGAACCCTCTACCTCTAACAACTACCGAAATACAACATACACAATTCATATTAACGTAATACTTACGTATCTTTAACATATGTATCCACGTATTCATTATGTATATATAACGTTTTGAATCCTCTAATATCACGTTACATCGTGATATTATAAGTACGTAATTGAAACGTAAAACCACTACGTACTATATTAGTAGAAGAAACACGTATTACATAACGTCTTAATTCCGTTCAAAAAACGTATCGTAGCGACGTAACCAAACACTACCTAAATACAACATAGACCATTCAAGAGTGAACGTATGATTTACGTATATATTACGAATTTTCCTAACGTTACCAAAACGCTACCTTCTCAAAGCGTAAGGTTTACGTAGTGTGTTTGCTGGGTTGGTCTCAGATTAAGCATCGTACTCTAGATCTATCAAAGCGACAGATTCACTATCTGACACCTAAGTACAATCGCTCATCATAACATTTGCCTACAGGTCTCACAGAGGCAGACGAGTGTTGTTTACATTGGAGAGTCCCTTTTGTGACGTCATCAATAACATGCGTAGCCCTGTTGGAGGGAAAAAAAAAAAATTCGCGCTCTTTTTACAAAAGTCGTGTTTTTACGGAAATAAGGCCTGGAAATCAATTATTTTTGGTGGATTAGGTGTTTTGAATGTACATTCAACATAATTAGGCAAAAACAAATAGGGTCTGGACGATTACTTTAACCCTATTTCAGGTCAGGAGTCATGGGGGTAATTATGGAGGAGAGTTTCACGTTCGTTTTCAGAGACACCAACTACTTTTTCTTGGCCTACAATAGGTGCTTGTTCTAATGTTGCTAGTTTTATTTTGCGCAAACCAAAAAAAAAAAAAAAAAAAAAAAAAAAATGAAACCTAACCTAACCTTGTTTTAATGAAACCTAACCTAATCTAACCTAACCTAACCCAACCTAACCTTACAGGTTTTAAAGAAACCTAACCTAACCTGAACCACAAAATATACATTTTTTTTTTTTTTGGTTTTTGGTTGGCGCAAAATAAAACTAGCACCATTAGAACAAGCACCTATTGTAGGCCAAGCAAAAGTAGTTGGTGTCTCTGAAAACGAACGTGAAACTCTCCTCCATATTAACCGTCATGGGTCAGGGTCACTAATCCCACCACGTCTATCCACTCCTGCCCATCGCTACGTACATCTCTCTTCAGTATTCCCGTAAGTGTTTTTTGTTTGTTGGTTAATCTGTTAATTACCTCACCAAGTAACTAAAGGTACCACTAAAAGAGATCCATAGGTTGCATGATTAACTACGTCCTTCAAGACTCTTTTAAGATAGGCAGCCGGGTACCTGGAACTGTCGCCGATCGGAACACTCGCCGCCGTCGTTGAGTGTTCCAATTCTTGATATTACAGGACCCAATATATACATTTAATCAGGTTTTACCCGTGTTTCTGCATCCAGGGATGAAATACCAGCAATAGCTTGATCATTTAGGTTAAGATAGGTGCCAATGTCCAAGTTAGGTTAGATTAACCACGTCGGCGAGAGTATAAGCCGGCAGCCGAGGAATGGACACTGGTCAGAGAAAGGGAAGCCTGTGACACTATAAATAGTTTTAAAAGGCAGGGAACTGAAGGGATTTGTAAGAAGTGTGAGGGGAAGGATTAGTTACAGCTATTAGAAAAAGGTAATAGGTAAGTTCTGATGGTGAATACTAATTTGTGATCATTTATGTTTTTGCAAGAGTAGGGTTATAATGGACGAGAACTTCGCGGTCGTTTTCAGAGACACCGACTAATTTTTCCTGGCCTACAATAAATGCTTTTTCTAATGGAGATACGTAGTTTTATTTTCCGGAAACCCATTATAAAAAAAAATTCATCACCGAATTTTATGCAAGGTTAAGGTTAGGTTAGGTTTCACCTATAATGTTAGGTTAGGTATACTCAGAGGTTAAGGTTAGGTTAAGTTTCATTAAAACCTATAAGGTTAGGTTTGGTATGTTCTATTCAATTACTTCCCTGTTATCCGAGACCCTGACTGACGGCCAAGTTTTAGTGCTTTATCTGATGGAGATAGTGTTTTTAATGGAAACGGCGACCATAAAATTCTGTGATGAATTATTACACTGGGGAACAATTTGAAAAAAAAAAATTGTTGAGTTAGATTTTGGAGCTTATTTAGACTAAAATTGGCATGCTGATTCCAAATCTGTAGTCAATTTTTTTCTAGCACGTCAAGTTTTTTCTCCACAGCTTACCCTCCCGATAAGCAAAATTCCACTTGTGAGCCTCATTCAGCCTCATTCAGCTGAAATTCCAGTGCCAGTTTTCGAACAACTACCTCCTCTAGAAGATCTGAGTGATGTTGAAGAACGCAGTGACAGCAATGATGCAGATTTTGACATTCACGAGGATTCAGTTCGTAGGGGATTTGATCAGCACGAGTTGAATGATTTAGCACGTGATTTGGGCCTATCCAAAAAAGCTTCAGAAATACTAGCATCAAGACTGAACGAGAAAAACATACTTGAACAAGGAGTGAAGGAATCATACTTTCGAACCAGAGAAAGTAAATTTCTGCAGTACTTTCGAAGTGCCGGCGGTTTTGTGTTTTGCCATAACATTCCTGGTTTACTGAAGGAATTAGGGCTTTCAATCTACAATCCAAATGAATGGCGATTGTTTATTGATGGCTCAAAGCGGAGCTTGAAGTGTGTCCTTCTACACAATGGCAATTTGTTTGGCACAGTCCCTATTGGGCATTCGGTCTGTCTTCGTGAAGAATATGAAGATGTAAAGAGAATCATTGAGTTATTGCAATATGACAAACACAATTGGATCATCTGTGTTGACCTTAAAATGGTGTCCTTCCTTCTTGGTCAACAACGTGGATACACAAAGTATCCCTGCTTTCTCTGTATGTGGGATAGCAGAGCTCGAGAGAAGCATTGGGTTCAGACGAATTGGCCTCCGAGATCTGATCGTAAACCTGGAGATCCTAACATTGTACATGAGCCACTTGTTGACAGGAAGAAAATAATATTCCCACCTCTGCACATAAAACTAGGTCTCATGAAACAATTTGTAAAAGCATTGTCAACTGATAGCGACTGTTTGAAGTACATCATCTTGGCATTTCCTGGACTGTCAATTGAAAAAATCAAGGCCGGTGTGTTTGATGGTCCACAAATTCGACAGCTCATCAAAGATGAACATTTCAACGGTACTATGTCAGACCTTGAAAAGAATGCTTGGCTATCATTCAAAGACGTCGTCAAGAACTCTCTTGGAAATACACGTGCAAGTAATTACACAGAAATTGTTCAGAAACTATTGGAGAGCTACAAAGCGCTTGGTTGCAACATGAGTATTAAAGTACATTTTTTGCATAGCCATCTTGCCAACTTTCCGGAAAATCTTGGTGCTGCTAGCGACGAGCAAGGTGAACGATTTCACCAAGATTTGAAGGTTATGGAAGAACGTTACCAGGGTAGATGGGATGTGCATATGATGGCTGACTATTGTTGGAGCATCAAACGCGATAGTCCTCAAGTTGAACACTCCAGACAAAGCTACAAACGTAAATTTTTACCTTAACCTGCACACAATTATAGCCTTATCCTTTCTAAAAACATGATAATGTTAAATAAACATTCTATTCATGCCTATTTCTTTCATTTTTCATTGTATGTTAACATTTGCAACTTTTTATAAAATAAGCACTGTTACTGTTATGTACAGTATTTTTCATATTTTTTAAGAAAACGAAAATCCTACAGTTCAAAAACTTGACGTGATAGAGAAAAACTGAGATCAGTTTTGGATTCAGCACCCAAAAATTACTTAATAACAAGTGTCAGACCTAACTCAACAAAAATTTGTTCCCCAGTGTTATTATTTTTTAAATATGGGTTTCCGGAAAACAAAACTATCTCCTTTAGAAAAAGCACCTATTGTAGGCCAGTAAAAATTAGTCGGTGTCTCTGAAAACGAAAGCGAAGTCCTCGTCCATTATTACCGGGGTCTGGGAATGGGGGTCTGGCATTTATGTCAGGAGAGTACAATAGGGAGTCTTGGTTGAAACTGCATATTTACCAATATTTATTACAAGTGGAAATACTGATGGTTATGGATAGATAAAACTTTAAATTTCTTCAGTAAAAACACCAACATTACTGAGGGTATGTGTAACTCTTGTTTATGGATTATTATTGTGTAACACCAGCTGGTTTTTTTTTTTGGGGGGGGAGTAATCTTTCTCAAGTTCATTTCAATGTATATTAGTTAGGTTAGTTCCTCCGGTATTATTCCAGATGAACACCGAATTCACTTTGGTGTACGAAACTATTTTTTTCTGGTGAGTTTTTATGTGTTTTGGATTATTTTGCTAACCGTTTCTGTCGCAAAATACTTTTTTTCTTTTACTTAGGTAAAGGTTAAGTTAGGTATAGGTATGGTTAGGTTAGATCTGGAAAGGTTACGGGTTACGTGGTTGGCTCGGGTAAACCCGAGCCAACCACGCCAATTTTAGAGCTTCAGCCTCCGCAAAATCGGCTGCAGTCGGCACCGACTGGATTGACTGGAGCAAGTCGTGTCGTGGAGATGTGAACGGGCTTTTAGGGGACCATAAACTAACCCTTTTTTTCACTTAATAATAGAAAATAACCGTAGATAATGGGTTCTCACATCTAAAAGAATTAATTAATAAAAGTACGTAAGGAGAGAAAGAAAAGTATATCCAACCCGGATAAATATTTTGTTTAATCAAAACTCAAAACATAAGATAAGATCAAGTAGGTCAGTCCATTGCTTATATGTTGTTGATTATAGGTGGTGAGCAAGAGCTGAGTGAGAAATTACGGTTTAAGAATGGAATGCTCGCCAACCAGTAAAATAACTATAGGCCGTATTAGCATTCATACGAAACCTACCTAATTTATTATTAGTTAGTATAATATGCAAAACCCTACACTAAAATAAAATATATAGGTAGTGAATATATTACCTATATATATATATAGACATATTAATAATATATATATATATATTATATATATGATATATATATAATATATATAAAATTTTAACCAATAAAGGAAGTTATAACAAGGAATGACTTCTTAGGCTCTAGGGGAGCTTCACCAGGATCCTGTCACGCACTATTTCAGAACTATGTACTATATGTGACAAGGTCATGAATATGAGATGCTTACAAATCTAAATGATGAACGCCGAGAATAAAATTGGAAAGTATCATCGATCGTCGAACCTCATAAGATCATTAGGGGAAAATTTGACGTAACAGAAGGAAGAAGAAAATGTACCTGAAAGTCTATCAATCTCGTAAATTATGGTGAGGTTAGGTTAAGGAAAAAAGATAACCGAAAGTATCAAAAAAATTATCAGGTTACCAAACCACTGAAAACATATACAAACCAAGGTGTTAAGTCTCAACCCATAGCAAATCGGATAAAATATAGAATTCCCACCATCTGTCCTATGTGCAGGGGGCTGTACTGTACAGCAGGCCACTGGTGTCCTCTTCGTTCATTAAAGATACAAAACATCTTGGGATAAAGACCATGTGCCCATGCTACAGTCTGGTGCACTTCTTCACACCTAAAGGCTTTGATCACAAGTTGCTCTGAAAAAGATAACCGAGATTAGATTTTCATGAGCGATGCACTGTCATAAGTTTACATAACTCTTTGCAGATTTCTATGTTCTACGGCCAATAATCTTCACATGAAGATTGTTCAACCTTTGCAAAAAAAAAAATCACCTCATTACACCTTACAATACAATATAGACACATCCAGTGAGCGTACGAGGGGGGAGGGCCATGCGGCCATGTGCCCCCCCCCTTTTGCCAAAGAAAAAAACTATAACCAATATATATATAGATAGCACCAATATATATATATAGTAAGAGATAATATATCTATATTAAAGATATATATACACTATAAGTATATATTATATATATATATAATGTATATTATATATATCATATATATTATATATAATATATTACTATATATATTATTATAATAAATTTATATAATTATACATATATATATACATAATATATATATATTTATATAAATATATATATATATAATATACTATATATATCATTGGTGCATCTATAGATATATGGGTTATAGTTTCTTGCCAAAAGGGGGGGGGCCATGGCCGCATGGCCTCCCCCCTCGGAGGCGTGGCCAATGTTTTCCTGTGTGAGTCATCTGCCGTACGTGAGCAGTCGTGGCAGGGTAACTAGTCGGGAGTGCTACACCGGCAGTAGAAGGTTATTAAAGCAGTGGATAAAGAAAGTGGATGAGAACAGATCCTGCCGCGGGATGGTTTCTGTGGAGATACTGAACTCCACACCTCTGTTTGCGTTTAAAGTTCGTTCGTAACGAGAGAAATATACACCAAAATAGGTACTCAGTGAATGCTTACATACAAGTAGATATTTCCTGAAGCATCATTCTGCTTGAACTTGTGTTTTTTATGAATATGAAACGACAGATTTTTAAAGATTGAGTTTTCAAGTATTCAATGTTTGGCAATATTTTCATCAAGTGCAGACAAATAAAATGATAAATACATTTTTTATTAAGAACTGTTTCAGTCTTTGTATTGAAGGGTAATCGATAGGTCCCAAAGAAGTACAGGAGAATTTACGGTAAATGATAGATCATTGAAGCCTTCACAGAGCACGCGGTATGTGATCAGCTGAGAGGACAGGCTTGAGCGTGAGCTTATTAGAAAACTCCCCATTCTCGTTGCCGAATAACAGTTTGCCATCTCTCGTAGCGGTCTAGTAACTTCGACCTGAACCGGGTTATTGCTGGTAAGTTGATGAATCCTGGCCCCTAGTAGGATTCGTCCTAATCTGCGTCCTAAGGTTCGAGGAAAGTCTAAAGACGCGTCTAAGACGGGGCTTAGGACGAAGCGCTGAGCGCTACATTAGCAAGAGTCCAATTTGGATTCATGAAATATCACTACTAAGAGTATCAGAAGGTATAAAAATACGAAAAACAACAAGATTAATATCGATGATAATGCTGCAAGGAATACAATGAATGAATTATCTATACGGATAATGGACCATTTACTCACACCTAAAACACGGAGTATTATAAAGATTTGGGTGCTAACTAGGCTAAATATCACTGTAACTCATATTCCTTTGCTAGAAATGCACCAATAAATGAAATATAGGCCTTTTTGGGCAAATATATAACAACAGGCGGAACGCGCTGTGATGGTTGTGACGTAGTAACTGCAGACTCAGATCTCGCTCTGATCAGTGATTCGGGGCTTGTTTTGGACTCAGCAAACCGCAAATTAAGTATATTTTACTAACCTAACTAACTGCATTACCCCACGTACGCAAGATGACAGGAATCCACTCCTTCAAGTGATTAGTAGGTATACCGTGTGTGAATATGTAAGTTGTAGTTTATAAGAAAAAGTGGATAACAGAGCAAAGTGGGCCCGTGACCCCAGAAGGATGGAATTCTTGGGATCGGCATTCTTATAGGGAGCTTAAATGAAACTGCAATGACCATGTACAGATAGGACCGATAGCTAAACTCATAGAAGAACAGGTAGAAAATGTATGGTTAGTAAAGGTTGTTAGTGGTGAGTAGTAGAGTGACGAAGTGTGTATGTTTTGTTTATGTGGGAAAGAAAGCATACATTCTACCGTTCTCTAGAGTCGTCTATCTGTCTAGCTACATAGTCATTGCAGGTTCATTTAAGCTTCCCTATAAGGAATGCGATCAGAAGTCGTCAACTTGTCAGGTGTCACGGGCCACTTATCTCGTGTCATCCACTTTCCTATAAACTACACTTAACATATTCACAAACACAGTGAATACCTACTACTCACTGAAGGAGGATTACTGGTAATCTTGCGGTAGTAGGGGTAATGCAAGTTGGTTATTAGTAGGTAGTAAATAATAGTTAGCCGGCCACTTTACAGTGTTGCGCGCTGTTGCTAAGATAGTGACGTCAAACATGGCGCCAGTCGTTTAGAGCGATACATTTCCTGTACTTAAATTGCTGTTATCATCAAATACTGTTTCCACATAGAAAAATCAACATCACTGCCCAACTATATGAGCGTGAAGATGTCAAATCTAATCCTACCCAATTAGAGTGAGAAATGGTCCATGGACCAGATATGCAACGTTCCGCTTCAAAAGACACAAAACATTTACATGGTCTTCGCTCTATCAAACGAGGAAAGATAATTGGTTTGACTCTTTGAGCTTGCCTTGCGGTGACAAGACGTATGGCTTCGGCATCCTCCAACGCAATCTTACCATACCGCTTTCGCTGACCACGACACTACACTACGGGTACTGTGTGCCTGGTTCTGCTGGTGGTGTTGCGGGCCTGTTTGCCCTGACCCGCTCCGTGATCGCTCTGCCGCTTGACGAGGACGGCTTGCCAGCGGCTGACGAGGACCCCGTCCACATGGACACCATCCTCATCTTGCCCCAAGAGGTCCCGCCTCACCTTTCACTTCATTCGTGAGAACAACAAAATACAAAGCCCTGCAGCTTACACGTCCTCGCCCGCAAATCACTGCCTCAACTCTCCCCGCGTTGCTCACCCACGCTTCTGCTCCCACTGCTTCTGCTCCGCCTCCCGCTGCCATCCTTCCCAGCTACACGCATCATAATCATAAGGCAGCTAAGGGAACCCGGTCTTCATTAACACTGGGAAGGTGTCCGGGCGTTTTTGCTCCATATCGGCAAAAAAAAGTTGTTTGTATAGCACTTGACCATCAATGGGGCGGGCAGGCGTTAAAGTTTGGAGGTGGTCAACCTTGACAACCTTGCCAGGGCATCGGGACGACGACCTGGACTACATGTTCGGAGACTTTCCACTATTCTCTCCGAACTGACAAACGACGAGATTATGACGACTTTAAGGTGCTTGACTGACTCTCCCTACCAAAAAGTGTAGACGCTAACGCTTCCCGGCTCACGTCCGGACGGTCAAGACGGACGCTGAACATGGACATAAGAATTAAATTTGGGGCACCCTTCCAGGACCGGGTCTCCCTTGAACACCGCGTTTAACCGGGTTCCGCCCCACACCCATCCACTTGTCCTCGGTGTACCGGATGCCTACTTTTTGGCCACGGTAATGCCACTGCAGCATAAGGTCGCTGCAGTATTGCAGCGGCTTAAGTTGCAGAGGGTCGTGCACGGCACGGTTGTCATGAGTTTTGTGTGGCTGGTGACCACCCTGCCCCACCTATAAGCAGTGCCGGATTACCCACAGGCGGGGCAAGTTGCAACAGCTCCAGCACGAGGCTACCTGCTCCATGTCAGACGTGAAAGCGGCAGCTGGGGGGCACAACCCTGGGACCTTACGTCCCAGGGGGACCCAGACACAAAGGAGATGCCCCCTACTCGGCACATCCTGCCTGAACTGCTCCAGGGCCTGCCCCGCCATGTCATGTGCCCATGCCAAGCGAAATGAGCCCCACATAGTCAACATTGTCCAGAGGCTGCTGGTTGCGTCACCCCCACCCGCCCCCCACTGCCATGATCCCTTCCCCAAAAACCCCAAAGACTCGACAGTACCCCACGGCATCAATACCGTACCCGCCCGTAAAACAAGGGCACAGACCTGCTTCCTCCGGAGGGGCTTATAGGGATGGGCTGTGGAGGTTGTTTTTATCCTCCTACCCACTTATTACCTGGTCCCCCACTCCGTCCTGGATTCCGTCCCTCGCCTCCACAGCCTCAGGCCCCATGCCAGCCGCCAGCAGCACAGCCCTGCCCTCTCACTGGGTAGTGCAGCCTTGCGCCGCCTCCTCCTTCTCAAGCCCCAAGAAGCTTCGGGATTGCATGGCCCAGCCTTAATTAAGGGAATTGAACCCATTGCACTTGATTCTTAATTCTCTTTATTTCAGGATTCCTGCCTAGAGGAACGCTCATCGATGCTGCCAGGCCTTCATACCTCTTATGTCACTCACGCAGTGAGTCCTTTACTCCCCTCACTCATCTTCTGGAAAGCGCCCGATCTCGTTACCGGAAACTGCAGTCTTCAACGACGCTTTCATCATTACACCCCCTATTGTTGGCGTCTGTGAACGTGCCTCACAGAAGCATTCCCCCTCCTTTCACAACTATGCTTCTACAGGAGGACAGGGGGACCAGGCGGGGAAGGAGGCGGCCTGCTCGTGTCCCCGATCCTCCTTCTAGCCCTCTCACTACCACTCCTCCCTGGAGGTGGCGGAGCACTGGGGTGATGTTACCTTTGATTCAGGGCCCCCTCAGGTTCTCCTTTAATTTACAAACATATTAGGATATAACCTTCAGGAATCCAGCACTGTCTCTCAGTTTCCTCCCCAGCTTAATAATGGGGGGATTTTAATTGCCATCATGACCTATGGGAACCGGCCCGCCCCAGGAGCGAAGAAAAACGCTCGGGCAAGGTCCTCTCGAGTTTCTGGCGGGACAGTGTTTCTTATCTCTCCTACTCCCACCTGGCCTCCCTACCCCAGGACCTGATCCAGTCTTCAGGGACACCCCTCCACCTGGACCTCTGCCTGGGTAATGGCCCCCCCCCCTCCTCCTCACCACTGTCAAACTGGCCCTCTACATGGGGACGCGACCATCTTACGGTTGTAAGTTTCCTTCCCTCAGTACCACCACACCTCCCCCTCACGCAGAACATCGTTGGTCCTCTACCAAAGGAGACTGGGGCCTTTCAATCAGAATTAACATTCACTCCCCTCCCATTAACCCTCCCTTCCTCGGATAAATCAATAGCCTCACGGTCCCCTGGTGGACGTGGGGGTCACACTTTCATTTAACACTTCCCACCCCTCCGCTCTTTTCGGCCCTGTGGTCCCGGAAGTGTGCGGCAGCCCTAGGCAAACGCAACACCTTACTGCGTGGTAAGAACCCCATTCCCTGCTCGTAGTCGCTTCCGTTTATGGAGGCCCCGATGCAAAACGTGTTATCTTGCTGAGAAACGTTCCTGCAGGCGGCCTCCTTTTGTGATTCCTGTCCTTCCCTCCTCAGTTCCCGGGCTGGTCCTTTTCAGAGATGGTCCCACCCTCAGCCCAACTTCACTTTCCCGTTAACTAGTAATGGTGCCCTCCTCATCACTGATGACGACAAAGTCGAGTGCCTTGCTCCCACAGTTCACATAAACTCGGCTCTCCAGGACCCGTACCCCCACCTGGTTACATCCTTCCCACCACCGGACATTACATTAGCACTGCTATTACCCCCAGGAGCTTTCCTCGGCTTTACACGCACTGTCCGCTGGGACCCGCGGTGCGGACCGGACAACGTCCCGAACGAGTTTCTTCGCCGCCTCCGGATGCTGTGCCCGCCGCCTCCTGGGACGTCTTCAAAACGCCAGCTGGCCTGTTCGGGGACGTTCCCTCGTGTGGTCATTTTTTTTTTTTTTTGCCATCACACTTCGCTATCTTAGCCTGGCAAGGCTCCGTCTGAGGATCCTCCTATAGGACCATTAGCCTTCTCTCTATCTTAGTAAAGTAGTAGAACAAAATAGTACGGGTAGGTTGACATGTGGTTGGAACACAAACACCTTCCATCAAATATGTGTCGGGGTTCGTCCTCACCGGGCAACCTGGATGCATGCTCAGCTGGAGCACACATACAGAAGGATTTTACCAGAACAATTCACGCCTAGTAGCCTTGTATTGACACCTACTGGCAGCTTTGTTAACACCTCCTCCCATAAGGCCATCGTTGAAAAACTTGCACCGCCTGGGATGCTATGGCTCCCCTCTCCAATGGGTTATATCCTTCCTGCTTCCAGGTCCTTCTCTTGGTGATCGGGAACACCATTCCAGGTTACCCGGTCACCAGAGGCGTCCCACAGGGTTCTCCCACTCAGTCCTGTCCTAGTCAACATCTGGCTTTCAGGACTTCCCTGCTCTCCATGTCACACATGCACTCATCTATGCTGATGACATCTCTCCCTTTGCTCTGCTCCCACTATCATGAGTCTCAAGACCATCTTCAACGTGGGCTGATGCCGTCCAATCCTCATGGACCACCCGTTGGGGCCTGACGGTGAGTGCCCAGATATCTAGCCTTCTGCTGCTAACCCGCAAGGAGTATTCCAAACACCGAGGTCACATTAATGGGCCCAATTTCCTTGCATAAACCCACCACAAATTCCTTGGTTACTGTGGATGGCCCCCGCTAACCTGGGGCCGCCACATACAGTACCTGGTTGACATCGTGCTCAGAGGTCTTACTAATGAAGTCCCTGCAGGGGTCAAGTGGGGGTGCGGCAGGAATACCCTCATTCATTTCGATTTGCACTACATCCGTAGTCGCTTAGACTACGGGTGTAGGTTTATGGTGCGCCTCACCTTCCCACTCCACAAAGTTAGATAGTAATCCAGGAGAATATGCCCTTCGTATAGATTGGGGGCCTTCAGTCCTCCCCAGTCACAGCCCTGCAGGCAGGATCCTCCCTTTCTACCTCCCTGTCACACCGACAACTCCACCCGCCCTGTCGCACCTACACCAAGCTTGCCTCCTACCCTAGCTGCCATGCCCGCCACTCCCTACTGCCTCCGGACAAGGTAGGGAAACTCTTCATGCCCCAACCGTATCTAAGCCCACACCCAAATTTCGTAGAGAGAGCCCTCTCCCTTCTTGTTCGTATCCGGGTGATCACCATCCTTTCGCAATTCTGGAGAAGCCTCCCCCTGGGCCCATCTGGTTCTCTCTCTCTTAATTTCTCCTGCCCTTCACACACCTACACCATGGTCCAAGGCTGCCTGACAGTGAGGGCAAGGAAAACCTTTTTACTCCTCTAACACCCGCTACAGTAACTCTCACACATTTATTTACCGACGGCTCCGTCTGGCCAGCCCCTCGTCTGAGGTGCCGGCCATGTACATTACCGGCCAGGTCACTTGACACGCCTGGAGTTGACGCCCGCTGCCTCAATCTGACGGCAGGAACTTTTTGCACACGGGAGGGCACACGTATGCACACGTGCCCTCCCTCCTGTACAGTAACCCTATTCACCGACTCCTCCACAGCCCTCAAACTTCTCCGGGACGTCCCGCTATCACACTACATTGCCATTTGCTTTACATCCACCACTCTGCTTCACTTATATCCGCTGGCCATGTCATCCACCTCAGTGGGTGCCCTCCACTTGGTGTCAGGGGCAACATCTGGGACCGACCAGGGACGCAGCAGAGGCACACTCCCTCCCCCTCCCCATAGACATGACCACATCCCTGACTGATTCAAGGACTAACCTTCAGAATACATGCAACCGACCACTGGGACACGAGCTGAATGACGCCTTACAGTACACTTCACTGGACGAATATGACATGACACACGACGCCATGGTGGAACCCCCTCCCCCAGCCGTGCCCTGGGACACCGCCAGTCACCAGACTCCAGGATTGGCACACCCGCCTCAACTCTCACATACACAAAACTGGGCATGACAGTGACCTCACTTCCCTGGTGCCCCACATACCTGGACACAACCTGAACACCTCCTCTGCAATGTCTCGCCACCACTCCCACGCACGGCAATCCTCCAATCACTATTTACACTCCTACTCCGCAGACCAACTCTAGACGACCCTCTGTGGGTGGCTCTCAGATCCCGGCTTGGCCTCAAACCCTCAAGCCCACCAGGACTTCCTACAGAAGTCTGGCAACTGCACCTTCGGGCACTACGGCTGTGCACCACAGCTGCACGGACCCTACAAACCCCCAACAACAACAACAACAAATAATTGTTTTCAGGACGAGGACGGAGACTTCAATCCTTGGGTCAGCTCTTTCAATGCAAGAAAAATGTCCTATGTACGAAGGAGAATTCATGCCGAGGCGACCGCGAAGAGCACGGCAGATGTCGGAACAGGCCATCGCAACCACATGATCGCCGCCTCCATAGCGAGGAGATACTGTCAAGGACTAACGGTAGAATGGACGAGGACTTCGCGGTCGTTTTCAAAGACACCGGACTATTTTTCCTGGCCTACAATAGGTGCTTTTTCTAATGGAGATAGGGTATAATGGACAAGAGTTCGCCGTTCGTTTCGAGACACCGAACGAGTTTTTCTTGGCCCATACAATAGGTGCTGTTCTAAGAAGTTTTCATTTGCGCAAACCATAAAAAAAAGTTAAAAAAAACATGTATACTTTGGGGTCAAGGTTAGTAGGTTCATTAAACTAACTATATGGTTTAGGTAGGTGTCATTAAAACCCTACAGTGAGGTTAGGTTCATTACAACCTATAAGGTTAGGTTAAGTTTTAATTTTTTTTCAATTATATTTTTTGTTTGTTGTTTTGCGCAAATAAAACTATTACTTAGTGCAAGAACCTATTGAGGCAAGAAAAAAGTCGGTTGTCCTGTAAACGACCGCGAAACTCTCGCCATTATTACAGGAGATAGTTTTATTTTGCGCAAAACCCACACTTAAAAAAAAAAAAAAATCATCACCGAATTTATGAGTACCATTTACATTCAAAAACACTAGATCCATCAGAAAAAGCACTACACTTGGCCGGGAAAAGATTTGCGGAGTCTTATAGGTTTGAAGAAACCTTACAATGTTAGGTTAGATAATACTTGTAAGGTTAGGAGTAAATCTTAAGAACAAAGGCTCCACCCTCATCTTTCTTCTTCTATAAGCCAACAAGATTGGGGACATTGGGAAACCAGGGTTTTTGGGTGAACGGGAGCACACACAAAAGGGAAATATGGCCCCCCACAAAAAAACCTAAATAGGGCTTTCCCTAGTTATGACTTTATAAACGATTAGGTATATGTACTAGGGAAATTTCCCTAGTTGGGAATTTTTGTGGGGGAGCCATATTTCTATTATTGAGTGTGCGCCTGTGGGGAGCACACATTATAGTGAAATATTTCCCCGATAAAGGCCATGAACTAGGGAAATTTCCAGAGTTAAGGATTTTTGTGGGGGGCCATATTTCCTTAATGTGTGGAGCTCCACCCACACAATAACCAAGGTTACACAATGTCCCCAAAGCTTGTTGGCATAAGAAGAAGATAGGAGTGAGCCTATTCCTAAAGATGACAAACTCTACAGACCTAAACTAGCACCCCTCTCGAGCCCTTTGCTGTGCACTAACCTTAACACCAACCTAACTAACCTTAAACCTGACCATGCCCTAACTAACCTGCACCTAAACATAACCTACCCTAGACTAACCTAAAAGGCCGGCACCAAGGCCACTTTTCCGGCATCTTTGTATTTTGTACCAAAGATGCCGTAGGGGTGGCAAAAATACGAGCGATCGTCACACGGCCGTTCGGCTACGAGCACTTCTACTCGGCATGCTTCGGACCGCACCAAATTAAATATAAACTAATATAACATTATGGATCGATGAAAAATTAAATCGGCCATGTAGGCAAAGTCAAGGATCGGCAATCATTAAAAAATTAAAAAAAAAGAGTATAAAGACAGTAAGTATAATACTGTACGAAGGTCCTTGTTCGTTGGTAAAAAGCGAAACAAGGACTGCCTTCGTCTGTACCTTTGGGCATCGCCGGTGGCGGTTTCGATGCGGGGTCGCGCCGCCACGTCTCTCCTTCCCATTGGTGGGGAGGATAGTGGAGAATCGGAGTGGGGCACCTCCAGGCTGACCCAAGCAGAGAGAAAGACCCGTATGCCACAGGCGGGGAATGTTGGCGGCGGGACCTGCAGACGCCCTGAAGAGGCCGCGCTCCCCTCGTCATCCTGAAGGGGGACGAGAGTTGCCTCGTACGGCGGGTAACGCGGGCGAGAGAGACTGTTGTTCTGTATCGCAGGATACACAGTGTGTTGGGACTAGGTTGAGACGCGAAACGGACATGGTTGTGGGTTAAATCTAGGCGCGTAGAAGTCAGGGGCCCCAGACCAATAAATACGCACGATTGTTTACATCGGTTCATTGTGGGGAAAAGCGGGGTCGCGCGGATGGACACATAAGGGAAAACTACGGGATGGAAGAATTCGAGCTATTATTTCGCTAAATTGCATTCAGGGCATATTACTGTGCCTGTCTCGCTGAAAACAAATATAGAGAAGACATGAGGTAATGGCTGATGTGAAGTAGGCTTCTAAACCAAGAAAACAGGAGTCATACAGAGACTCTCGTCAAAAGGTAAGAACTGCGTAGGTACGTAATGGTCACCTACCACTTGGTAGCTATAATGAGACGTCGGCGTGAATTTTTTTGTGTAGAAGCCTCGCACATAAACCATCACCTAGGTCTTCTCTAGTTGTCAGCGAGCACGGAAAATAGCACCGGAATACAATTTCCCCAAAAAAACTCTAATTTTTTTCATCGTCGTAGTCTTCTCTTTGTGGGCTGTAAATTCATTTTAGATAGTTTAAAAATGCCTTTTTTAATTGAGTTCCTTTTGTTGTTTTTTCTAATAAGTAGTGTACATCAGGGTTTAAAGGTTTTACTTGACGAGCCAATGAAACTTTTGAGCATCCAAACACCAACCTTTGCTTGTTTTATCTTATTATCCACCTAAACAAGTTGCATACCACGGTGACTTTCCCCATCCTTCCCTATGGTCCCTGCTGAGGGTACTGTCGCTCCCGTTTTTTTGCCCCTGAAAAAAATCGGGAAAATGCCACAGAAGGTTTAGGTTGGACCGGTCATTTGCCAATGCATTTCCCCCACACCATTGAGTCTTTTCGCCCACAGGTCATTCGCCCACACTATGGAGTCTTAAGCTAGGAGGTTGGTTTATATTTGTTTGTGTGCGAAAACCCCCCAACCGTAGGGGGTTGGGTTAGATTTTTTTGGGTTTAGGTTGGGGTAGGTTGATTTGGGTATTTTTAATTTTTGGTTTAGGGTTAGGTAGATTAGATTTGGTTGGGTTTTGGGATGGGTTTAGATTTGGTGGTTTAGGTTAGGGGTTAGTTTTGGGTTGGGTTTAGATATCGGGGGTAAGCCCCTGCTAGGGGGGTTTAATTTTTTGGTTAGGCTAGGTTTTTTTTTGGTTAGGAAATTTTTCGTCTTTTCGCCCAAAAGGAATTTCGTCCACATGAAGTAAATTTGCCCACACATAAGAGCAATTCCCCCACTCTAAAGTAATTTCGCCACACGATCCATGCACGGAGTCATTATTTATTTTCCTCGGGCCCGAAAGGGAATGAACCACCAGTACCTTGGGCGAAAGGACGGAAATTTTTCAGTTTTGCCCATACCCCCATTTCCCCCCAAACAATTTTGGGGGACCTGTGGGAATGCGGGGTTTTCGGGTGGGGAAAAAATTATGCGTCGGAAAACTAATAAAGAGTTGGTAGGGGGGGTAAAATTCCTAGATCTAGGGAAATTTTCCCTTTATATCAAAAGAAAATTCCCAAAACCAAAATAAACCTAACCTAACCAAAATTAACCACCCTGCAGGGGTTTGACCCACGAAACCTAACCAAACGTAACAAAACCTAACCAACCAAAAAAACCCTATTAACCTATTATATTTGGTTGGGTTGGTTTAGATTGTTTTGGGTTTAGGTTAGGTAGGTTGTTTTGGGTTGGGTTTATTTTTGTTTTGGTGGGTTAGGTTTCGGTGGGCAAGCCCCTGCTAGGGTGGGTTTAATTTTGGTTGGGTTAGGTTTATTTTGGTGGGCAATTTTCTCAGATAAAAGGAAATACCGTTTGGGGAAATTTTTTACCCCCCTACAAACTTTTTAATACGTTTTTCCGCGCATAATTTTTTCCCCCCCCAAAAACCCCGCTTTCCCCACAGGCCCCCAAACTTTTGGGGGAAGGGGGAGAGTAGGGGGAAAACACTAGAAATTACCGTCCATTTCCCCAAAAGGTTAGGTGGTCTTCCATTTCCCCAGAAAAGGGATATAATTACAGACTCCGGACAGGATCGGTGGGCGAATTTTGATTTTTAGAGGGGGCGAATGACTTATAGTGGGCAAATGATTACATGTGGACGAAATGTCTTGTGGGCGAAAGACGAAAATGCCAAACCCAAAATAAACCAAACCAAACCCAAAATTTTAACCTACCCTAGAGGGGGCTTGACCCACCGATATGCAACCTAACCAAATCTACCTAAGCTAACCTAACAAACCCAAAATTTTAAACCCTTCCTAACCTAACCAAATCTAATCTAACCAACCCAACCAAAAAACCCCCAAAAATCTAACTACCAAAACCTAACCTAAACAAATCTAACCTAACCTCCTAGCGGTTGGGGGTTCTCGACACATAAAAAAATATAACCAACCTCCTAGCTCCTATAGACCCATAGTGTGGGCGAAATGACCGGGGGCGAAAAAGACTAATGGTGTGGCAAAATGGCATGTGGGGGAAATGACCGGATACCAACCTACCCCTTACGTCGGCGAGTTTTCCCGATTTTTTAGGGACAAAAAATCGGGAGACGACATACCATGGAGCGGTACCCTGAGGCAAGGAGGGAATGTCACCCGGGGTTTTGCAACTGTTTTTGGATGGGAAAAAGATAAACAAAGCAAAGGGGGGTGATGTTGGTATGATCAAGAGTATTTATTTTCTCGTCAAGAACACTTAAACCATGAGTAGCACTACTTATTTTGAAAAGACAAAAAAGGAATCAATTTAAAAAGGGATTTTTAAAATATCATAACCAGAATATGTACAGCCTACAAAAAGAAGATACGAGTAAAAAAAAAAATTTAGTTTTTTGGGCGAAATTTATATTTTAGGTGTATATTTTCCGTGCTCCTAACAAAAAATAGAGAAGACCGAGGTGAGGTTTATGTGCGAAAACTTCAAACCCCGGAAAAACACAGCAGAGTCTCATTAAGAAGTAGCAAGTGGTAGGGGCAATTTCTACCTACCAGTGTTACCTTTTGGGCGAGGCTCTGTTATGATCTGTTTTCTGGTTTTGAAGCCCCTGCACCAGCCCTTTCCTCAGGGGCTTTCAAAGGGGGGGGTCAGCGAGAACAGAGCACAGTAATTTTAGCACCTGGAATATCAAATTTTCGCAAAATAACTCTAAATTCTCCATTTCCCTAGTTTTCCCTTGTTGGTCCCTCCGCGGGGACCCCGCCTTATCCCACAATGCACCGATGTAAAAAAACCGGACGTAGTTATGCTGGGGCCCCTTGAAAAATAATGTGATACATAATTTCCCAGAATCAGTTTTTCAACCAAAAAATGTTAAGTTTTGGTTTGAGGTGGGGTTTGGGATATTAAAAAATGATATCAGAAAAAAAAAAGAAAATTATCAAGACTAGGGAGTGGGGGAAAAGAAAAAAGAGTTTTTGGATATTGTCCAGGGGTTTTAAAAAAATCAGATTATTCAATTTTAAAATTTTTTTATAGTAGCCTACTCTAAAGCTTTTTTTCTCAACTGATACCTTTTCATTTAACGTGTGGGGGAGCATTTAATCGTATCACGAACATGTTCAAGGAGGAGGAAAAGACTACCTCAGAGTGAATAATAACACACTCGTGACTTGCATGACTGATGGCCGTATTTTTTTGTGTTGCTTTTTTATTAATCTCCCACTGTCTGTCACAAATAAACCCTTCTCGGCCAAGCGGGATCGTTTATTAGTTTTGTATCAACAAGTTCGTCCAGTACATTATCCTATCACGAAAAATTTTCAGGAGTGGGTGGAAACACTCCATGTTTTCGCCTTTGGGAGTTTTAGCCGCCCCCCTGCCCGTAGGAACCTCAACCCTGTCCCAGCCAAACCTCGAAATTAGGGCGAGTCTTTGCGATTTTGGATGCGCCGAAAAGTTAGGACGCCCGGGCCGCCATATTAAGACTCGAGCGGTTAAGACGAATCCCAAAACTTTATAAGATGGGCCCTGAAGTCGGAGGGCCGATCGGATTAATATTAAAATTAATATATTAATATATATAATATATAATTTTTTAATATATATAATTATTATGGATCATAAGACTGGTTATCAGAATATGAATATTTAATCTTTGTAAAAAGTTTGTTCATAATATTTTCAAAAAAAAAAACAGTAAAACACGCTAAAGAAAAAAGCCATTACGAACTGAAAAAAATATGCATGAACTTTTAAAATTTACTTAAACTCTTGCCCTTTAAAAAATGCGAGTCAACTTTTTTCTGAAGGGGATCAACACGAGCTCAAATAAGGAGGGGCATTTTGTCAGCGCCCGGAGTTTGTTGTGTCGCCCCAGGGGGGCGCTCTCGCACTTGGGACGGCCCTTTCCCCAGACCACCGGGCCCCGGGGAAATTGAACTGCTGCCCTGTGTTTACGGAAATTATTTTTTGAAATTCAACAAGGGTGGGCATTGTGCAGCCTACGGGTTTCAAAAAAGGGCACAAGAAAACTTCAAGAAAAATTGGGATAACTTTTTCCCAAAACAAAGCACCATAGCGTATTTTGCGACCGCTTGGGCCCCGGGTTGGACTGGGCTTTTCCCGGGCGGCACTGTTTTTGCGAGGCAGTCTAGAACGGTTCAGCCCAGTCCAGTCCGGTCCGGCCCACATACCAGGACCACCTTGGACCAGTGTGGGGAGAACTGGCGCATGCGCACTACAGTCAGCGGGGAAGGCGACCAGGAGCTTCTCGTACTGCTGATAAGACATGAAACACCATGATGGCCGACCATAAGACTAAAGTATCACAGGCGTGGTAGTTGTAAAGTCTTCAGCACAGGTTAAAAGGCGGACGACAAAAAGGATATTGACAAGATGGACGCCTGCCGCCTCCACAGTTCAGTTCAGTACCGCCCACTCGATCCCCCAGCCAATAGGAACGACGAATGGGACGGGGCCAGTCTCGATGTATTTTCGCGACCATCAGTCCACCCTGACCCGGTCCGGACTGGACTGAACCAGGGCGGTGAACGTCACGAAAATGCGCTATTAGTCCTATTTATCCCGAATATTGAGGAGTCGTAAATATATCTTGTTTCAGTAGATACACTGTTCCTGTCAACATGTTTGATATTGTCAGCATGTTACAGTGATATATCGGATACATAAGGCGTATTTTGTCCATGCCCTTGGAAGTAAAATTTTACTTATTTAAGCTCCGCCCACTTACATTTTACTCTTTTGCGTGCATAGAAAACTGAGCAGATACACTTCGGCAGCGATATTTTACTCTTTTCCTGTAAAGTTTTACAGTCGTGGGTGTGGGTGGTGGTTTCAAGAGCCTGGCCAATCAGATCGCGCGCATGAGAAAATCTTATCAAAACTCCTCCCGTAAATGTTTCTCTTTTCCTTTAATTCTCATCCAATTCAACATTCATTACATGCGCACGACATGCAAAGGATACTGTATTTAATTAAGAGTAGGTAAGGAGTAGTAAGGAGTAGAGTAGGTGACTCTTAACAGGTAAGAAGTCACAAATATTAAAATTCTCCAGCGACGTCTGGGAACAAATTTCCCAATCCCCTCGAATTTTTCAATGTGTCCGAATCTTCGTTGATGCTTGCTGGCTTAGCACCAAAACTGGTGTATTATTGCTATAGTATAGTCAAATACTTAAATATATTCATGAGTGATATTACATTTGCAATAGAAATGTATAAATTTGGTATATATGTTATATCACACAAAAAGAAAGCCTTTTAGAGAACCTATCGCAGGGCACGAATACGAACATTTCATCAGTCTGATTCAGCGCCAACACGGTAAGGAGGTCTCTACCCACGGGCCACCACACACCCACCACCACCAAGGCACCCACCCGCCCACCACCACCCGCCCACCACACGCCCATCACCCATCCGCCCACCACACACCCACCCACCACACGCCCATCACACATCCGCCCACCACACACCCACCCACCACACGCCCATCACACACCCACCCACCACACCCCATCAACCCATCCGCCCACCACACGCCCCCCCACCAAAACGCCCATCATACATCCGCCCACCACACACCCACCCACCCACACGTCCATCACACACCCGCCCATGGATGTTAAACGGGGGAGATGCACTGGAGGATGAATCACAACCAGCATTCATCTAGGTTTAGGCAAAGAATAATTGGTGAAACGTAGATGTAGGTACACGTAGCCTACATACGTACAGGTCCATGAAAGCATTAAACATCCTCGACGCACATCGTGAAATGGCTGTGTAGCAAATAGATATTCAAATAACAGTTTCATAGCGCCCTAAACATTTCAGTTTAATATCAAGTCCATCTATAGAGTTAGAAAACAATGCTAGGCCATTCTAAGAGCTCAAAACAATTAGATATCGATGTGTAATACAGACAATCACGCTACTACTCTTTGCTGTGCCTTCAATAATGTCAACCTTAACGATATTCCTTGAGCCTCTGCAAGAGGTAATGAAGTGTACGACACTTTTACTCTCGGCAACATCAAGAAAGAGCTTTGGCAGCGCTACAATCGTATTTTGTGATGGCAAGCAGGGGCGGAGCTTAAATAAGTATAATTTTACTCCGGAAGGACACTACAAAATACGCCTATAAGTGCAGTGACCATTCACTACTCATATATATGCCATATTTTGCTCGCTATTAATAATTGGTGTTTAGCGGTAGGTATACTGCTTCTGTCAACATGTCATATGTTTTAAATATATGACATGATATGACATGACAAAATACGCCTCATAGGCGTATTTTGTAGTGTCCTTCCGGAGTAAAATTATACTTATTTAAGCTCCGCCCCTGCTTGCCATCACAAAATACGATTGTAGCGCTGCCAAAGCTCTTTCTTGATGTTGCCGAGAGTAAAAGTGTCGTACACTCCATTATCTCTTACAGAGGCTCAAGGAATATCGTTAAGGTTGACATTATTGAAGGCACAGCAAAGAGTAGTAGCGTGATTGTCTGTATTACACATCGATATCTAATTGTTTTGAGCTCTTAGAATGGCCTAGCATTGTTTTCTAACTATAGATGGACTTTATATTAAACTGAAATGTTTAGGGCGCTATGAAACTGTTATTTGAATATCTATTTGCTACACAGCCATTTCACGATGTGCGTCGAGGATGTTTAATGCTTTCATGGACCTGTACGTATGTAGGCTACGTATACCTACATCTACGTTTCACGAATTATTCTTTGCCTAAACCTAGATGAATGCTGGTTGTGATTCATCCTCCAGTGCATCTCCCCCGTTTAACATCCATGGGCGGGTGTGTGATGGACGTGTGGTGGGTGGGTGTGTGGTGGGTGGGTGTGTGGTGGGCGGATGGGTGGTGGGTGGGTGTGTGGTGGGCGGATGTGTGATGGGTGTGTGGTGGGCGGATGTATGATGGGCGTGTGGTGGGTGGGTGTGTGGTGGGCGGATGGGTGGTGTGTGGTGGGCGGATGGGTGATGGGCGTGTGGTGGGTGGGCGGGTGGTGGGCGGATGGGCGTGTGGTGGGTGGGTGGGTGGTGGTGGGCGGGTGGGTGCCTGGGTGGTGGTGGGTGTGTGGTGGCCCGTGGGTTACACACAGATCGAGACCTTCCTACGCGTGTTGGAGCTGAATCAGACTGATGAAATGTTCGTATTCGTGCCCTGCGATAGGTTCTCTAAAAGGCTTTCTTTTTGTGTGATATAACATATATACCAAATTTATACATTTTTATTGCAAATGTAATATCACTCATGAATATATTTAAGTATTTGACTATACTATAGCAATAATACACCAGTTTTGGTGCTAAGCCAGCAAGCATCAACGAAGATTCGGACACATTGAAAAATTCGAGGGATTGGGAAATTTGTTCCCAGACGTCGCTGGAGAATTTTAATATTTGTGACTTCTTACCTGTTAAGAGTCACCTACTCTACTCCTTACTACTCCTTACCTACTCTTAATTAAATACAGTATCCTTTGCGTGTCGTGCGCATGTAATGAATGTTGAATTGGATGAGAATTAAAGGAAAAGAGAAACATTTACGGGAGGAGTTTTGATAAGATTTTCTCATGCGCGCGATCTGATTGGCCAGGCTCTTGAAACCACCACTCACACCCACGACTGTAAAACTTTACAGGAAAAGAGTAAAATATCGCTGCCGAAGTGTATCTGCTCAGTTTTCTATGCACGCAAAAGAGTAAAAAATAAGTGGGCGGAGCTTAAATAAGTAAAATTTTACTTCCAAGGGCATGGACAAAATACGCATGGATGCATATATGCAATATCTATATACACTGAAGCGTTTCAACCTAGTCTATATGTCAAATTAACCTGGCAAGGGATAAATAAAGTCCACGGATCAGTGTAATATGCTACAGTCTTAGGACGTAACTAGAGATGCTTGAATTTGTTTCCATATAAAGCTGAAATACATCAGGTTACTTCATCACACCAGCGTATGACTGTCACATACTTCGTTTTTTAGGTGGAAATTTTTCACAACGTATGAAAATATTAGGCCTCTTCCATTTGCGACATTTCAAGAACCAGTTCACGGAACCCAAGAGTTCAGGCGTTCCATTTGCGCACGAAAACCTGGGTCCGAGGCAAAGCGCGTAGTGACTCAGCAAAACCCGTGAACTTTCTCTACTCACATTGAGAGGTGGGTAGCTTGGGTAGAGTTTTCAGTTCATAACAAACAATGGTCTCCTTGGGCCCTATTTCTCTTATCGTGAAGGGTTTTCCGCATGCACGAGTCGGAGAGGATGTCAGACGGCATAAAAGAGGCATACATGCCTGGTGGAAGCCATGCTTTCCCGCGATCTTAAACTTGATATGATCCCTTCACATAGCAGCTAGCTGAGTTATATCTCCTTATCTCTCTCTCGTTATATCTCGTTATCTCTCTCGCTACCTCTCTCTCTCTCTCTCTTGTTATCTCTCTCTCTCTCTATCGTTATCTCTCTCCCTCTCGTTATCTCTCTCTCTCGTTATCTCTCTCTCTCTCTCTCTCTCTCTCTCTCTCTCTCTCTCTCTCGTTATCTCTCTCTCTCTCTCTCTTAAATTGCCTCGCCAGCTGAGTATGTTTGTAAACAAAAAACGGGGTTTTTGTGTTCCATTTGTGACACGCGAACCCAACCCTGAACCCAGAACTGAAAGAACTGGTTCATGCAGCTTGGGCACAAATGGAAGAGGCCTATTGTGAACATTTATAGTCAGCACAATTATGTCGATCAATGCCTAATTTTCATTTCTCCATATAAATTGCTACTTAAGTTATTTTCGCTACCGATAATGTGAATTTTCGATATATAGCTTGATTTTAACAATGAGAGAGAGAGAGAAAATTCGATCAATACGACGCAATATTCTGACTACAAATACCTAAAAATGGTAATATTTCGAAGCAGGTACTGTATAGTAATATTTAATTTATCTTTATTAATAAGGATATACACATGTAATTGTTAAAGGAGGAAGAAAAAACAAGCTGAGTGCAGCATTAAGGCTTTGGGACTATTGTGCGGTGCGCCGGTGGTGTTTCAATATGGCTGCCCGAAGTCACGCGCTCCGAGAGGAGAGCGCCCCTCCAGTTCATATAGAGCTCAGTGGTATCAATAGAAGTGCACTTTTATTAGCTTTCCATTGCTACATTTCGTTATCTGATAAATTAATTAAAACCATGCATAAATTAGCGTTAACTAAATAAATAAAATCATCAATCGGGTAATTTTCCCGATTGATGGTTATTTATTTAGTCAACGCTAATTTATACATGGTACTAATTCATTTATCAGAAAACGAAATATATAAGTAAATGTTTTTTTATAGTAATTACACCCCCAACTTAAATCGCAATTATCTCAAAACTATCATTTGGCGGGCTGGCCCTTATGACTCTAAATGCCTCAATTGATGATGAATATAATTATACCACATCTCACTTACATTCACACATTTTGCCTCGTGAAATGAAGATGTGGAATAATTGGTTTGTACTGTCCTAGTGTTCTCTCTAAACAAGTAATAGTTTAGTAGAATGGATCTGAATAAGTTGCCTGTTTTCTCTTCTCACTCACTCTCTTTCTCATGGCAGGCATGATTTCAAGAGTCCTCTTTCCTGATGAGGTGGGCTGTGTGGACCCCGAAGAGTGTTACAAGTTCTGTGGCTCTCGAGTATCCTGCTCTAATTCTGCTTACCCCAAGCTGGTGCTGGAGTACTTGCCAAGTGGCATGAGAGGCATCATGCTCTCTGTCATGCTCGCAGCCCTTATGAGTGATTTGACTTCAATTTTCAACTCTGCCTCAACACTCTTCACCATGGACATTTGGTCTCAGTTGCGACCTAAGGCAAAGGGTCGGGAGCAGCTTCTAGTAGGCCGGTGAGTCTTTTTGATATTGTCTGTTTTTTATAATGAATCCCTTAGATACAATCTGGACTAGCAAATACATTTGGTAGCTACACAGCATTGCTGCTGTCTTTTGATGACATTTATTTGAAGGCGATGTTATCTCGGTTGTGCTGTACAGGGCAACATATAGAAGAATTATTGCATTTGATGGCATATAAGAAGCACGGGCATAGATGCATTCCCATTTCTGCAGGAAATATTCAAGGGAAAAAGTTTAAGTGCATTTGATTATGCAATGTTCCCCACTATTTTGTTCTAAAATACCACTGCAATCATTCATTGTTCTTAAGAAGACATTGGATCCATACTCTATAGTTTCTCATACTTTGCACTTGTTTGATGGAATACAATTTGTTGTCCAGCTCCCTCATCGAAGTTTGATAAACAATGTCTTGGTACTTTTGTCCACAACATTTTCAGAGGTTTTCCTTCAAAGCAAGTTATGGCCACATTAACAGGTATAAAGTTTTGCATGTTATTTCATAGCTGGGAAGCAATCGTAGCACTACATTCCTTTAGGGAATGTTTAAGTGTACAATGAGACTTTCACTCCATGGTCTTCAAGGTCCCCAACTCCATACAGTACTAGTAGGACCACAAGTGCTCCATAGATCATGATCATGTACCATATGTCACCAATTAGATTGATGACTTTAATAATTGTATGTCTGCACAAGTATCAATAGTAACCAGTACTTTGTGAAATATATCACATCACCATAAATATTTGAATCAAGTTGCAAATCACAATATGTTGTCAGTTGCACTTTCTCATGTAAAAATGCAGCAACAGTATTTCATCAATGCATCCTAATGGACAACATCTTTATAACTACAGACACATAACTGCACAGTGGCAATGAATGGAATGCTTGTGTCAAAACACTTTATCACAGATGTCTTTGACTTTTGAGACACCTTTAAGTACTGTATCTGTGGTAAAGTTATATGCTTTATGGAAGACATGTGCTGATGGAAATATGTACTAGTAATTGATACCTTAAAGTAATCGTCCAGACCATTTCATCATTCCTGATTTAATGCAGTCAAAATATAGCCATTATCGAATATATCAACAATATGTTGTCAGTGTCTTCAAAACAAGGCGGCGGATGGCGCAATTACCGGTCTACTCGTAAACTTGCGCCGCCTACTTTACAAAAAAAAAAAAAAAAAAAAAAAGTCCTTGCCTCCATCAAGGTGGAAGATTGCCTAATTATGTTGTCAGGATTGCCATATTAATCTCTGACTACAGAGAATTTTTTTCTTCGTGCGCGATGGTATTTTTCACGTTGTAAACAAACCCTCTGGGTAGTGTGGCATGTGCAGAGCACACGGATTGACACACCGCAAGTATTTGGGCTTCAAGGGGATCCCCCTGTCGTCAACAGTCAAGAGGTTTCACTTGAAGTCCGCCTTCTGATTGGATCAAAGTTTCAAACAGTCTGAAGTTCCTAGTCAAACAGCATCAAAATTCAATATTAAATATTGAGGCAGGAAATGTGAGTGCTCAGAGGTGCATGCCTTCTCAATTAAAATGACCCATAAATAGTAACAGGCTTAAAGCCTGTTACTATTTGTGGGTCATTTTAATTTTCCTAGTGATTTCTAAATAATAGAAACTTACTCTGCATTTTTCTTAAATATCTGTTTAAATGCACAGATATTTTAGAGAAATGCAGACTATCTAGGTTTCTTTTACGAAAGAAATCACTAGGAAAATGGCCCATAAATATTGTATGCAAGGAGTGAATATGACCGTGAAAGACAGCCAGAATGCATATTTCAACACCTTCAGGCGTGGGCTTCCGGGGCGGACCCCCGGTCTATCAAGCAGCGTCTCGCTTCGCTCGGCTTTCAATCAATCTCCACCTCCTACTTTCTGCAATGCAACTCCTACTTTGAAAGAAAATGAAAACACTGTGTTGTCACTTTTTGCATCCAGTCACCCGTTTTTAAATAATCCGCAATCAAAATCTGTAAATTCCCCGAGCTTCCAAAACGCTTCTTACGACTAGCAAACAACGCACCATGGCTCGGTGATGTCACTCGAGGTGGCCTCCCCCCCCCCCTACGGTAATACAAATACACATAAACAGAAATAAATATATTACTTGAAGAATTTTGGCCGTTTCTAATAGAAACTTTTTGCGATATGGTATATACTGTATACATGCATCCCTTATGGGTGCAGCAAGAACACTGTGCCTTTCCAGAGAGCTTAGCACCCGTTTCCGACCTACACGGCCATGATAAATGTGTGGAGAATGTTTGTGCGCCGGGGAAAGGCAAGCTGTGTGATGCAGATTGTCAGCCTCCTGGGGCGTCATCAGCAAGTTCCGGGCGGCAGCTGGAACGGGGCTGATTTTTTTTCCACGCTTTTTACAAAAGTCGTGTTTTTACGGAAATAAGGCGTGGAAATGAATTATTTTTCTGGATTACATAGGTGTTTTGAATGAACATTCATCATACATATGCAAAGAAAAAATGGGTCTGGACAATAACTTTAAACAGTAATGTGTCTTTAAGTCATGCAGCTGCAACAAACACAATCATACAACACTACATTATATACTCTATGCAGGGTTCATGTTCTGCAGCTGCAACATACATACTCTATGCAGGGTTCATGTTCTGCAGTGGCAACATACATACTCCATGCAGGGTTCATGTTCTGCAGCTGCAACATACATACTCTATGCAGGGTTCATGTTCTGCAGCGGCAACATACATACTCCATGCAGGGTTCATGTTCTGCAGCTGCAACATACATACTCTATGCAGGGTTCATGTTCTGCAGCGGCAACATACATACTCTATGCAGGGTTCATGTTCTGCAGTTGCAACAGACATACTCCATGCAGGGTTCATGTTCTGCAGCTGCAACATACATACTCCATGCAGGGTTCATGTTCTGCAGCGGCAACATACATACTCCATGCAGGGTTCATGTTCTGCAGCTGCAACAGACATACTCTATGCAGGGTTCATGTTCTGCAGCTGCAACAGACATACTCTATGCAGGGTTCATGTTCTGCAGCTGCAACAGACATACTCCATGCAGGGTTCATGTTTTGCAGCTGCAACAGACATACTCCATGCAGGGTTCATGTTCTGCAGCTGCAACAGACATACTCCATGCAGGGTTCATGTTCTGCAGCTGCAACAGACATACTCCATGCAGGGTTAATGTTCTGCAGCTGCAACAGACATACTCCATGCAGGGTTCATGTTCTGCAGCTGCAACAGACATACTCCATGCAGGGTTCATGTTCTGCAGCTGCAACAGACATACTCCATGCAGGGTTCATGTTCTGCAGCTGCAACAGACATACTCCATGCAGGGTTCATGTTCTGCAGCTGCAACAGACATACTCCATGCAGGGTTCATGTTCTGCAGCTGCAACAGACATACTCCATGCAGGGTTCATGTTCTGCAGCTGCAACAGACATACTCCATGCAGGGTTCATGTTCTGCAGCTGCAACAGACATACTCCATGCAGGGTTCATGTTCTGCAGCTGCAACAGACATACTCCATGCAGGGTTCATGTTCTGCAGCTGCAACAGACATACTCCATGCAGGGTTCATGTTCTGCAGCTGCAACAGACATACTCCATGCAGGGTTCATGTTCTGCAGCTGCAACAGACATACTCCATGCAGGGTTCATGTTCTGCAGCTGCAACAGACATACTCCATGCAGGGTTCATGTTCTGCAGCTGCAACAGACATATTCAATACATGGATTAGTGTTACGTCCTGTGACAAAAAACTATAGGGAGGATTGCTTCACCAAGCAATGATTGACACCTTGAATATGACTTCTGGTCTGACCATTGTAAGTGTAGTACGGGGTATGATATTCCTAGACCTATTGGATATAGGTCTGTCCGGTCACACAGGCTTCAGTGTAAAGGTATGCATGAAGGAGCCACAGAAAGGTATGGATGTAACAGTGAAGAGCCAATTCTGTACATATCTTAGATAAAGCTTGTAGTCTCTCTATTGCCACCATTTTTACCATTAACGAGCTTGTATTTATATTGTACCTGTCATTTAAATCTAAGTTATGTATCAAAAGTACTATATGTAATCTCTGCACCCTCCATTCTCAATTTTTCGTACTTATTTTCTTTGTTCTTAAATAAATCATCTTTAATTGTTTTCATGAGGATTGTATTAATGAAAAAAAATGATAAAGCAGGTTCATATATCTTTCCTATCCTGCTAATTTAAAGCACTGATTGTATTTCTAGGTGCTTCATCATAATCTTAGTTGTGTTTTCCATCATGTGGATCCCTATCATCGAGCGAACACAAGGTGGGCAGCTGTACATCTACATTCAAGCCATCTCAGCCTACCTGGCGCCCCCCATCGCCGCTGTCTACTGTCTGGCCATCACTTGGAAACGCATGAATGAATCGGTGAGTTTTTCTGTCGCTGATAGGTTTTTTTTCTCTCTGCTTTATATTTGATTTTTATTTAATCTGTGCTGTTCCTTTAACCCCTTCACACCCAGAATTTTCCTTTGCTATAAAAAAATAGTCTGTTGTTAGCCATAAAATTACAAAAAAGTAACTAAATATACCAAATTACTTAGTCGACAAGGATACTAAACAGGTCATATCTATAAAAACATTGCTTATATTCACTGAAAATAGTTTAATGGTAGCCAAATTACAATGGAAATTACGTTCTGGGTCTCAAGGGGTTAAGGGCTCTCGACCTTTTTCTTTATAATTTACATAGGAAGGGCACTAATATACTTCATTCTACTTTTTGTCATGATTTAAAAGGCCAACATGTAAGATGAATAACCAAATATGAAGAGAATACACATGGGAGGTTGTAGTCAAACCCACAGGCGGCTTTCACTACCAGCTGCCCTGAGGTCCGAGGCTCCCAGTGGCTGATCCTGGGGGAATATGTTCCTTTACCCCCTGGAAAATTTGCAGCAGATGCCCTTGTGAGCTAAGTAGGAGATATAGGCTAGATTGTTTTCACTATGAAGTGTAGAGCATTATACCTCTTGAGCTGAAAGTGGCCATTATCATAATGCTACTTAGCCGCTGGAAACATGCTGGGGATAGTTAAAGTTTGATGCATTATATTTTCCACATTTCTAACCATAAGATATATTCTTTTAATTAAGATAATAGAACAGGCTAGGTGAAGCAAACAAAACTTAGTTTTCCTTAGATAGAAAAAAGGCTCACAGTTTTTTCTCTGCCAAGGAGGTTATGAGATCAGTTTGGTTTGTTTGTTTGTTAGCAAGATTATGCAAACGGTTTTGGATTGATTTGATTAAAAGATATACTATTTACCAGAGGTGAGGATTGACCCAACTTATAAATTATCAACTTTAGGAGTCTCTCTAGATCTGATCTGGATCCAGGAAGTTGCTTTAGGGTATTCTGGGGTTTGGCATCCACCGCCCATAGAGTGCAGCCCAACACCATTTCGGGTGCCAACTGGGTGTCTTATAGTACATTTTGTATCCAATACATATGGAATGCAAATGCATCATGCAATATAGAATACACAGATATACATAGAAGGGCACTAATCTAAGACAGCAGAGAGCTGTCTAGTTACAGTGGAGATCCATCTCAGCTGCGTCGTAAACTGACTAAATTTCTTCAAACAAACAACAAACAACATAGATATCTTGTCTCCATATTACAGGATGGATATAGCCTTGTTAGAATCAGTGCAGAGAAGGATGACCCAAATGATTCAAGGGATGCGTAACTAGTTATGAGAAGAGATTGAAGCTATTAAAGTTACACTCACTCGAGAGACGCAGAGTAAGGGGCGATCTGATAGAAGTTTTTAAGTGGATAAAGGGATTTAATAAAGGAGAGGTAGGAAAAGTTCTTACGGCTATTAACCAGGGTAGAACAAGAAGTAACGGATTCAAGCTGGAAAAGTGTAGATTTAAAAAATAAATAGGGAAAAACTGGTTCACAAATAGGGTGGTGAATGATTGGAATGGACTCAGTAGACAGGTAGTGCGGAGTCATTGGGGAGCTTTAAAAGGGGGCTGGATAGGTTCATGGATGGGGATGAAAGGTGGATGTAGGTAGTGTTAGGTAACAGGAACTACCACGTGTAGGCCTCACGGCCTCTTGTAGCTTCCTTATTTTCTTATGTTCTTTTATTCTTATATCTCATTTAACATGGTATTTGCCTTGAGATATGTTGAAACTTCTTTGTGTTGGCAGGGTGCCTTCTGGGGCCTGGTAGCTGGCTTTGTGACTGGGATGGCTCGCATGATTGTTGACTTCTACTACCGGGAGCCTGTATGCCACTTGGAGGATGACAGGCCACTGTTTATACAGAAGGCAAGTGTACACTGTAAACTGATGAAAAAGTTTTTGATTACTGTTTGTTCCTTTATGTCACATGTAGGTATTTTTGTTTGCTAATGTATAGTTTTCATGGGGATACTAGTGGTATTGTTTATATCTGTGGCACCTCACTGTACCTGTGGTCCCTTGTTCCCTCCAGGGACTCACTCTGAGGGGGTGGCTGCACCAGAAACACCATCACCCATTCTTTTACATGAACATAGTCATTGCTTCTAGTACCTTATTATTTGTTCCTTGACATTTTTTTTATCACAAATAAAATTCATCCTTTGCTTCACCCTTCAAGAGTGAAGGGTGAAGCAAATAGTTGTACCAGTGTACATGAATATACAGTGATTGCATTTATATCGGCCAAAAGACAGAACACAAAGTTATTGTGCCTATATAAGTGGAAAGAAGAAGAAGGGGGTCATAAAAATTTCAAACAGCGGCCTCCACCAATGTAAACAAACACGAAAGACATACCCCTGCACTGAAAGCCAACGAAACTGAAAAACAGGAAGGAGTAAAAAGAAAAAGAGTGAGGGCACCAAACCAATATGGGAGAGAATGCAGCAAACAACGCATTCATACACCCCTGTACTGTATGCTATCAACACTGCAAATCAGGTATGAAGTGTGGACATTGCCATAAGTAGACCCACTTTATCTGCACACAACTACCAGACTATATCATGATAGCCCTCACATACTCGAGCAGGAAATATGTATGCCTGACCTGCACTCTACAGGAATATGAAAACTACAAAGATCTCCTCACTGAGCTGAAAGAGAGCATGTGTAGTGAGAAGGAAGAAAAGGAAAAGGAAAATGGAAATGAGGATCAGATTTATGACATACCGGGAAACCAACCCGCCACATCAAACCAAACTCTGACTATAGCTGACATAGCTGACACTGCCAGGCCCACCATGCCTCTACAGGCAGGACAGGCACCAACACCAGAAATGTTAGACAGCCAGCCAGAAGATATAGATTTTGAATCCATCAACCCTCAACAAACAGACCCCACTCAGCAAGCAGACCCTTTATCCTCTCCACCCCCCACCACTCCACCACCTCCACCCGCCCCCGCCCCCACAGAGACCAGAACAACACGAGTCACGAGTGGAACCACACAGCAGCAGAGTAACAGCCCTCCGGAGGTATGTTTCTACTTCAGGAGAGGAACATGCTGGCATTGGGATAGTGATAGAGATTGCAAATTTAGTCACCCAAAGACATGTCAAAAACTATTAACCTATGGCCCATGGGAGCCAAGAGGATGCACATTAGGAATGGAATGCGAGAACTACCACCCATTATGCCGAGACTCCATTCGGAAGAAAATGTGCCTGAATAGAAGCTGTATCTACACCCACATCTCTGGGACAAAAAGGGAAAAACCTACACATAGGCCTATAACTCCTACAGTACCAAACCCGCAACAAGCAGCCCCATGGCCACAGCACACACACTTATCACCCACTAACCTTACCAAGACCACGACAACACTGGGAACATATCTCTACCGACACAAGCCAGAACCATTTTTTAGAAATATTCAACGAAATAAAGACAACAATGACAAAACTAACCAAAATCGTAGACACCCAAGGAATGCAGATACGGAATCTAATAGGGCAGCAACCACATCAGCCGCAATTCCCAACATCAATGCTCCCCCAGATACCGCATCAGCCTCTATTTCCAACATCAATGCCCTCCCAGACAAATCCCTGGCTCAGTGCAAAAAAGAGCCACTAGAATGTTTCCTCATGGGAAATATCCAAGGCCTGTACCCCAAGTCTAACAGAAATAAAGTGCCATTCCTATCTGACCTGGCACACCAAGAAGACCTCGCCTTCCTCGCCCTTACTGAATCCCATCTGAGTGAGGAAATCAATGACGTTGAAATCCAATTACAAAATTACACCGTATTCAGAACAGACAGAAAGGACAGGTCACATGGAGGTACCATAACATACGTCAGAAACGACTTGGCATCAAATACTGAAACCCTGCTATCATACTCCAATGGCCAAGCAGAGGTGTTATTACTCCACATAAAGAAACTCGCTGATCGTCACAAACATCTATCGGCCTCCACTCTGCAATAAACAAAAGTTCAGCGAGATAATCACGAAAGTGCAACAAAAAACTGAACTCCTACCCCCTCCAGTAAATGACATAATAATTACAGGAGACTGTAACTTTCCCATCATGAGATGGCCGACAGGGACCCTTGAGGGAGGGAGCCGAGAGGACCAAGAACAAGCAAAAATGCTACAAGACCTCATGGAGCATCTCTTCCTGAGTCAAGAAATTCACACAACAACCAGGGGAAACAACATTCTGGACTTACTATTTACAAATAACCAAGAAATAATACATGGGTACAGAGCAGAAAAGACAGTAATCTCAGACCATAAACTCATCACAGTAACATTGGCAAAGAACAAAAATGCAAAAAGAAACAAAGAGTACACTGGAGAAGAACAAGGATTCAGGAATCTTAACTTCAACAGTGGTGAAGCAGACTGGGAAGGACTAAGAAATGCCCTAACATCAACAAACTGGGCTGAAAAATTGCGCAACCAAGACCCAAGCAGCATGATGGAAATCATCGTGACGGAGTTACTGGAAACGTGCAACAAGTACATTCCCAAAAAGAAAAGGAAAGGAGGCAGAAGGGCCCAAATACCCAGGGACAGGAAAATACTCATGAGAAAAAGGACAAAACTGAACAAACAGATGGATAGAACAGAAAAAGAAGATAAAAAGCAAGAAATCTGGACTCAAATAACTGAAATAGAAGAAAATATTCAGAAATCCCATGAACAACAAAGGAAAAGAGAAGAATCCAATGCCATCACAAACATAAAACTCAACCCAAACTACTTCTTCAGCTAGGCCAAAAAGTTCTCAAAAGCCTGTGCCCCCATTGGACCTTTACTAACACCTGGAGGACAATTGGAAGAAAATGCAGAGAACATTATGCAACCTTCTTGCCGAGCAATACCAGTCAGCCTTCAGCAAACCCGACGAGGCAAAGAAAGTAACAGACCCACATACCCTACTTTGTCTGCCAACACCCCCTGACCAAACAACTACATCAGGCCTGGAAGACATAGAATTCACCCAGGAAGATATAATTACAGCAATAAAAGAGCTAAAACTGAACTCAGCACCCAGCCCAGATGGCATACCAACAAGTCTGTTAATCAAATGCAAAGCCAGCATAGCGTATCCATTACACCTACTGTGGCGTCACTCATTGGATACAGGTAAAGTGCCTGACCAGGCAAAGAAAGCAACAATAACCCCAATCTACAAAGGGGGGACCCAAGGGCTCAGCAAAAAACTACAGACCCATAGCACTCACCTCACACATGGTGAAAGTGTTTGAAAAAATCATCCGAAACAGGATTTATGCCTTCATGGAAGAAAGAAATCTTCTTAAAATTGGCCAGCATGGATTCCGGAAAGGCGATCCTGCTTATCACAGCTCCTGGCATACCACAACAAACTCCTCCACCACCTCGCAGAAGGTAAAAACGTCGACACAGTATTCCTGGATTTTGCGAAGGCCTTTGACAAGGTGGACCATGGCATCCTCATACATAAGATCAAGGACCTTGGAATAGCAGGAAAAGCAGGTTTATGGCTATACGACTTCCTCACTGAAAGAACGCAGTCTGTGACGGCAAATGGAGCCATTTCAGAGGAACACAGTGTGGTGAGCGGTGTCCCCCAAGGGGCTGTACCAGACATGGGCATGATTATAAAAAATTATTATGATTTGATTTTGGTTATCATCCGGAATAATTTTTGATTATGATTAGATTATGATTACTCGTTTTTTTCCTTTTTATGATTATGATTTGATTATGATTATTTCGCTCTACGTATTTTTGATTGATTAGATTTTTTCTATTATTGCTTGATTATGATTAGATTATGATTATAATCACATTTTATTGTGATTATTTGTACACAGTAATGATTATTATTAAGGTCATTTTTTTGTTCAGATATACATTAGTCAACAGTGTTTTTTATTGCAATTGACACTAGCTTAAAGGAAACCACATCTAATTTGTGCATTTTGCTTCTTTATTGAGTAATATAAATAACTAGCCGCAAAGCCGCCCTCCGAGCGGACTTTTTGGCTAGCTCCTGCGGAGGGCTATTGGCTAGAGCTCCTTCGGCTTTGCAAACTTTGCAAATGCTTTGCAAACATGCTTGGACCTGGAACATATATATATGAAATTTGCAAATTTATTTATGAGAAATAGAATTGCTACATGGAAAATACAATGAAATAATCACAATAATCACATTTTAATCATTGATTATTATGAAGAAAAATATGATTATGATTTGATTATGATTAAAGCTGCAGCTTCATATTTGATTATGATTTGATTATGATTATACCTGTTGCTTAACTTTTGATTATGATTTGATTATGATTATGTAATCACAGCCTTTGATTATGATTTTTTTGATTAATAATCATAATCATGCCCATGTCTGGTCTGTACTAGGACCTCTACTCTTCCTCATCATGATAGGGGACATAGACAAAGAAGTGACCCACTCAACAACGGCCTCTTTCGCTGATGACACAAACATATGTAAAAGCATTGGAGCCAAAGAAGACATCAGCCTTCTTCAAGAAGATCTCGACAAAATCTATGAATGGACCAAAACGAACAACATGCTATTCAATGGTGAAAAATTCCAACTTCTCAGGAATGGTAAAAACCAAGAGATCCTAAACAACACCTCCCTCCTGTCAAGCGAGAAACAGGTGATAACCACTAGCCCACATGTAAAATGTCTGGGCATTCACCTAAATGCTGATGGCACCTTCCAACGCCACATCGAAGAGACCATCAAAAAAGCTAGAAGGATTGCAGGGTGGATACTTAGAACCTTCTACTCCCGGGAAAAAGAGTGTATGATGACTCCATGGAAAGCACTAGTCCAGTCCATCCTGGACTACTGCAGTCAACTATGGTCTCCCCACAAGGCTATGGATATCCAGGCCCTTGAGTCGGTACAACGGTCATTCACAAGGCAAATAAGAGGAATGAAAGAACTCTCCTACTGGGAAAGACTAAAAAGACTAGGACTATATTCCCAGCAACGACGCAGAGAGATATTCCACCCTATACATCTGGAAGATCCTAGAAGAAAAAGTACCCAACCCCTCCAACATCAACAAAGTGGAAGCTTACATAAATGAGAGGGCAGGTCGGAAATGCTACAGGAATGCCCCACCAACTCAAGCTCCGGCAAAAATAAAGACTTCTATCAGCCAGCCTACCCTACATTGGCCCAAGAGCCTTCAACAGCCTCCCAAGAAACATCCGAGACATCACCGGCTGCTCCGTAGAGAAGTTAAAATCCCAACTGGACGAATACCTGTGGACAGTCCCTGACGAACCACCAGTACCGGGTTACACTTCGCTATGTAGAGCACCCACAAACTCATTACTGGACCAAGTGAACCTACAGTTTAGGGACGCTAGGACCGGCTGCAGCAGTAGAACACTACGGCTTTGAGGAATTATCCTCTAAACAACATCAAGTATCAAGTATCAAGTAGGTGAACTTACTCGCTCTACTATACCAGTGATCCCCCTTCAACACCTCCTCCAGACTGAGCCATACTTTCTTTAGCCGACAGTAACTCCTGACTGTCCTCCTTTTAACTTGTGTGATTGATTGATTTAATGCTATAAAAAAAAAAGGGGAATGTGTTAACTTGTGTGAATCACCTCAGAATCCATTGGTCGACCTTCCCATCTGCCTAACTATTGTCTCCTGTATGCTTTCAATTACATCTGAGTTTCCCCCTCATTGTATTATATTGATTTCTTATGTATTTAATCTTAACTTTCTAAATCACTCTAAAATCACTCGCCCATCGCTCCGCCACTGGTGACCAACTAGTAGGTCGAAAGGGAAAGCTAGGAGTTCACATACTTCCCTACCTATATGGGAAGGCTAGGAGGATGAAAGAAATGTTTTAAAGAATGTGATTATTTGAATCGAGAAACTTAAACAATTGTCAGTTATTTGATTGAATAATTGTTCCAGCCTTAACCCCTTCCGCACCGCGCGCGCTCCCCGCTCATTAGGCGCTATACCGCTCTCGCCCGCTCGCTCCCCCGTAGAGTATCCACCCACTAAACTTTCACTTTTCTTTTACCTGTACTAGTAAAATATTCAGCAGCCCTTTCGTTCATCCACAAACATAATTTATCTATCACTTCCGCATCAAAAAAGTGACAAAACGCCTCTCTTGGGGAGGAGAAACTGGGCACGGACGCACGAATCTCCCCGGTGACGTCACCACTGAACGTGGGCACAGCGTTTAGTCTAGCGTCTTCAAAGATGTCAGATATGAAAGACCATCCTGCGTCAACAACAGCCTCGTTGTCGGCCCATATTTCATCTTCACTATCATCATCTAGATCACTGTCCTCACTATCATCACTGTTCTCACGATCAGAGTCACCTGGCAGGTATTCTGAACTGGAAGTGGACTCTGTATCAGCCTCCATGGTGAAAAACGCACGAAATATAACAGATCCAAGATTGCTAAGCTACGGAGACACAAAGCAGTATATCCTTCCTTGCAGGGGGCATAAACACGACTGGCATCCCTTGCGTAAATCTCCTCCTATTAGTCGAGACAGCGTGACGTTACGGTCTCTGATTAGCTCCTGGTGGAGTGGGCGGAGCTTCCAGTATCCCCAGTGCGGCATACAGTACCATAAATACAACTCCAAGCAACAAAACCGTCTTACAGTATTCCTTAGAATTAATCACGTATATGGGTACGTGACGGCTTATTTTACATATACGCTCATCCCGTACATGTGTACGGGACGGTGCGGAAGGGGTTAATTGAAAATGTTGTCAGACTAAATCTTGAATTTTTTTCTTCTGAGCAGCCTTTTACAAGGATTGGTCTTTGGGTGTGCAATGTGCATGTTGGGGTTTAGTCAGATTTGATGATATTGGGGTTTAGTCAGATTTGATTATATATCTTTCGGTGCATGGATTATTCATAATGGAAAAAAAACACTAGCCATGGATGTGCTTCTTCTTTTTCCAGTTCCATTACATGTATTTTGCAACATTCCTCTTCTGGACGACCATAGCTGTGGTGGTGGCGGTGACGCTGATGACGCCACGGGCTGAAGATTGGAGGGTGAGTGCACTTGCTATGGTACTGTTTTTTGTCATGTGATACTGTTATGGTTTAACAGGGTTTAACTCGTCTATTAAGTTAAAAAACTAGTACCCTTCAAAAAATGCCCCTTCTGAGTTAACAGACTCCGCCTAGCAGTGCATCCACTATTGGAAGCATCTTTCAAAGTCCATTTTTCAACTACCCATCTGGTGCTTCGTTGTATTGGTCTTGATCTCTACTTTGTCTTGAGATCTTATTCCTTTGCGTGTCATCTTGAGTCTTGGAAAGAGCCAAACGTTGCACAGAGCTATCTATGCCTGGGGAGTAGGGGAGAACTTGCCTTCTCATTGGAAGAACCAAAGACTACTCTATACTGGACTTGCTACTCGTGCCCCGCGCCAACCCGCCCATGACCAGTGGAGGCCAGTTTTGCGATTCCTGCCATTTTTTAACATCACCCCCATTTCCCTTCCTGTGGTTTATCAGTATAAAAGATATACTGTTATCTTCGTAAATGTTTGTTCTATAATATTATTAAATAAAAAACAGTAAAATACACTAAAGAAATGCCATTATGAGAGAGTGAAGAAATATGAATTCACTTAAACTCTTCGCCATTTAATATTTTGCGAGAAAACGTTTTAGATGAAACATATCAATAGAAGCGGATTTTCATTAGCTTTCCATTGATATATTTCGTTTTCTGATAAATGAATTATCACCATGCATAAATTAGCGTTAACTAAAAAAATAACATCACCAATCGGGTCGGCAAGTAAAAGTGTTCCATGAATACAGTAGACTATGGCTTATCAGTATAAAAGATACACTGTTATCTTCGTAAATGATTGTTCTATAATATTATCAAATAAAAAACTGTAAAATACACTAAAGAAATGCCATTATGAGACAAGAAATATACATGAACAGAAGCATTCACTTAAACTCATCGCCATTTAATATTTTGCGTGAAGACTTTTTACATGCAACATATCAATAGAAGCTGAATTTTATTAGCTTTCCATTGATATATTTCGTTTTCTGATAAATGAATTAGAACCATGCATAAATTAGCGTTAACTAAATAAATAACATCATCAATCGGGTAATTTTCCCAATTGATGAGGTTCATGCATATTTCTTCAGAGTATCATAATGGCATTTTTTTTAGTGTATTTTACAGTTTTTTATTTGATAATATTATAGAGCAAACATTTACGAAGATAACAGTATATCATTTATACTGATAAACCACAGCAAGGGAAATAGGGGTGATGTTCGAAAATGGCAGGAATCGCAAAACTGGCCTCCACTGGAACTAGCCCAAAATGAGTAGCAAGTCCAGTATACAGTAGTCTTTGGAAGAACATATAATCCGCCTCCACAAATATGAGGGTTGGAGAAAGCTGCAGGTCCCAGAGGACCCACTCACTAATCCTTGGCATGTCTGAAACAACATGGTCATCAGATAGCAAGAATCAATCTTTAGCAAAGACCAAAAGGATGCCCACAATTCTATGAGTGGAGCAAACATATAACTTGCTGACAATTCAGAATGAGAAGGACAATGGGTGGAAACTCCCTTGGAGAAATTCTGGGAATGGACTTAACTTGTACGTATTCATCCACGATCTCGTCCACACGAACTGAACTTGCAATCGCCAGTTTTACCATCCTGGAAAGAACTTCGACCTCATCGTGACAGATCTTTGGGTAATACTGGGACCTCACCCACCATACACATCCCATCCCCTTGCTCAAGGGGGACAGTTACCGCCCGCATTTGTCAGTGAAAAATCCCCGGGAGCGAGCAGGGTCGGGGATCGAACGCCCGACCACAGAAGACTCACTAGCCTGTGGCACTTTCATCCACTTGACTATGAAGGCGGTATAAGTGGATAAGTTGTGAGTGAAGTGATGTGCTCATGATGTTGATAATGATCATTAACTTTTCATATTCTTGATAATTATAGTGTTTGGAAAAAAAGTTACTTTTCTTACCATAGGAAACTTTTGCCCAAGTTCTTTGTGTTTTGCAGCTCATCAGAACCACTTTCTTTACACGCCTAGACCGTCATGATCGCAAGGATGATATGGAGCTTCTAGACAAGGTAGAGGGTGAGCTCTTACCTAACTCTTCAAGGGACCAAGGTACTGCTTCAGAATCACCTGTTCTTGGTAGTATTAAGTGCGACTACTGGTACATAATTATGTGTATCGTTTTTTGCATGTTATGGTAATATTTGTAGATGGATAAGAGACCATGAGAAAATATGAAATACCATAAGATCACAGGTGCTGAAATAAGTATTGCTAGACATAATCATCCCATACTGTCTGTCATCTGTGTTTAATGTACACAGATAACAAGATTCCAGTACAAGGATGTCAGGAATCACGGCCCCGCCACCCATGGTATCGACGCATCTATAATTGGTTGCTTGGATTTGATGATTCTGTTGAAGCTCAGGTGAGTACCATTAACCTTATGATTTTGTAGTCATATTCATTTTTCTGAAATCTGTATATGCGGAGCTTATTTCAGAAAGTCGATAAGCGCCATCAATAAAAAACTAAGAAAATGGCTTCAAAACATTTCAATGTAAAAAAATGTCATCTTTTGAACCAAGCATACAAAATGATAAATTCATAATTTTGTATGCTTGGTTCAAAAGACATGACATTTTGAACATTGAAACATTTTGAAGCCATTTTCTTAGTTTTTTATTGATGGCGCTTATCGACTTTCTGAAATAAGCGCCTCATATGATAGTCACTGCTGGTAACAAAGTGATTGTTCATGGTGGGTTTATGCTTGTATATAATGAAAATGTAATGATAATTTTTCTTTTTCTTTTACAAAAGCAACAAAATCTTGCCATGAATGAGCACATTGCACAACTCGGCCACCTGCATCAGGAAAAGTGGGAGAACAATCTACTGAATGTGATGCTGGTGGTGATCCTGATGGTGATGGTGAGTCTTTACACTTACTTCTCCATCAATCCCTACACGGAAGAGGAAGTGTTTGCCATCCAGCGGGCTAAACTCCATGAATTAGGCTATGATGATATACTATAATCCTAAATGAACTTTATTGTTGGAATTTTTTTATCTTTCACAAGAAAGTAGGCAAGACTTGTAGTTAAGGATGGAGACAGTGCTGATGGCCATGATGGTGCTGATGAACAGTGTGATAAACATTGGGTGTCATGCAAGTGTATTTTAGTTCTAGAAGTGAAAGACTAAAGCCCCACTATGAGGTTACGGGTCCACGTCAACCCACATCAGAGAAAATTGCCTGACGCTGGTTGACGCGGGAATTTTTTCGCGTCAACTCACGTCAGCCTGATCGCCATGTCAGCGATGTCAGAGAAAGACAGAGCCACGCCAGGGTCACGACACTGCCACGTCACTTGTCTAGGGTACCTGACGTGGGCTAACGTAACAAATTAAAAAAAAAAAAATTAAATCACGCCACGTCAGGAACGAGGCCTCGGCAGCCGCGTTACCATGAAAGTCAGGACCACCTAAGTCGTGTTTTTACCTCGTCAACCCACGTTAGCATAACGCGGGTTGACGTGACCCCGTAACCTCATAGAGGGACCCGGGCTTAGGTCATCGTAAGGCAAAAAATATTGTACATGTCTTGTTTTCTATGGTGCTTGTTATTTCTCTGGGCTTGACAGGCCAGTGCATTAGCAGCTGGTGGACATGATGTTTATAACTGCAGAAGCTGGTTTCAGGTGACAGGTTTTACTAATTTACCGAGGCTAAATTATGAATCGCAATACTGTTTACACGTACAAAGCATCATTTCAGTTACACCTGGCTGTATGGCACATATTTGTGTAATGCTTTCCTACCTCAAAAGTATGAAATATTTCATTAAACTTCTGGATCAGGACCAACCATATCATTGTGTTATTTTACACAATCGAAGAATGCAACCTCGCTATTCATCATCATCACAAATAAATATTTTCTTGAAATCATGTGAAATTTACAATATGCATACCAAATGTGAGCATTTATTTGCCAAATCAGACCTATGAATACAATTAAACTATCACCCGAATCAAATTTGCAAAATCCAAACGTGTCAAATGCAAGAGAGCACTGTAAAGTGAAGGTCATTAAGATAGCAGGTACTGCCGGCCTGTCTTGAGGAATATCACTGTTTGCTATCACACACTGAAGAATTTATGCTTAAATTTTAAGCCAATATGAAGTTGACATAACTGGAAATAAAGACTTCAGCTTTATTTTGTAGTAACATGAAGCTACAAGTGAATGAATGCTTAACTAGTGTATTTCCTAATCTGAGGGAGTACATAGTGTGAAAGGCTATTGTGATGTAGGTAGGGGAGGTTCAGTTTCAGCTTCCTATGTGACTATGCATATACATATCAGTGTTGTAGGTCTCGAGACTGGTCTTGGTCTCGAGACCAGTTTGATGTGGTCTTGGTCTCGTTTGATGTGGTCTTGGTCTCGAAGCTGCTGGTCTCGGAGTTTGGATCGAGACCAGGTCGAGACCAGGATTAAAAAGTGCATCGCGGCATGGGGAAGGTGGGAATTTATTATCATACACGGAGAAAAATCATGGCTGTTCCGATTCACGGGGCGCCATACAGCGTTGTACTGTCTATAGATACTGCCTGACTAGCTCTACGGTGATGATGCATGAGCTGAGCCCTGCGAGCGCTGATAGAGTGCGTGCGAGTCGAGAGAACATGCATAACACGGCCATTCTCGCAGTGATAATCTCCGTTTACACGCACGCATGTTTGCAGCTCTATTCACCTCTGTGTACTTCATATACCCTATATTGCCTATGCAATCCCCGCACCCTTCGTACACGTACACCACAGGTTTAGCTAGCTCGCCTGGAAAACGTAACCACACAAATTGCTATTTTCCTATGTTTGTTTCTTCATGCCAACGAAGCAATGAAAGCAGAAATATTTGACCTAGATGTTCAGTTGTTCACATATATTAAATTTTGTAAATATATTTCTTCCCTTATACGTTACCCTTACCCCCCTTCTACCAGAACTCGTTAGTCGTTACATCGAGCACATCTGGCAGTAGGGTTTCCAGGTGCACAAACCACAAAATATACTTTTGGCATTCACACTTTACTTTTTTGGCATTTTCAAGTTTTCATTATAAGAAAATTAAATTCAAATGACGAATATTTCTAGCAAATTCCAAAATTTGTTGAGTAATTTCTGGCAAGAAATACAACAATTGGCAGGACCTGGCAACTCGGTCTGGCAGTGACATAGGACGTCGGACAGTGAGGTGTACTCATTGGGTCACAGTTAGAGGAAGGAGAGCAAGAGGCATGGGGCACAGGGGCATCCAGTGAGGAAGATGCAAATGGACAGCCATCACGTCGTAAGATATTTTGTCTGCTAGCCAAGTACCGGACAATTAGGAAGCGTTGGAAGAGCGCGGAGAAGGAGAGCACACGGGCCCAGTTTAACCGGTACTTAGAGACAGAGTGCACGTCTGGAGGCCACGCCGATCCTATCTCCTTTTGGCTTGCTTCTCAAGAGCGCTATCCACTTGTCTTCATGCTTGCTATGAAGGTCCTCTTCGTCCCAGCTACGAGCGCATCTTTAGCAGGGGCGGTATCATCATGTGCCCTCACCGTTCGCAGCTGTCATCGAAGATGTTAGAAATGCTAATGTTTTAAAAATGCAATTGCCACGTAATCACGTATTGCAAAATGTGACGAGTTAACGACCGAGTAAACTGTAAAATGTAAGAAAATTTGCAAAATGTATATAGTAGTATACTATATTTGTCTGAATATGCTTTGCCTATTTGCCTTCTTTCTTTTTCTTTTTACAGCAGCTAACCCATCACATGTATAGGGTATTAACTGCATGGACAAAGGTTGAGCATATAACAGTTTGGTTCACATTTTTAATTATTTTGCATTTGATCCCTAAGACTATATGGATAATTTAATTAGGTCCGTTATATTCAAAGTTACATGTATGAGAAAAAAAATTAAAACCCATTCCTTACAAACAGGACAGGACAATACAATATAGTATTTACGCAGTACAGACTGAAAACATTCAGATAATAGTCATATGTATAAAAAAATATTTATATATGCCTGTTCTTGGTCTTGGTCTGTTTCGGAGGGTCTGGTCTTGGTCTTGGTCTCGGAGGGTCTTGGTCTCGGAGGGTCTTGGTCTCGAAGGGTCTGGTCTTGGTCTTTACTACAACACTGATACATATTCCACTTTATCACCACAAGTCTTTGAGTCTGCTGTGATGTTAGTAAGTAGAGCACATGGAGAAAGTGTATATTGAAAAAAGTTTTGAACAATATAAAATCTCAGAAAGTGTAAATGCAATACATTTTATTTACCAGCGTTAGTTAATTGGTGATGTTATTACTTGTGGCTAAAATATGTACAGTACTATAAAAAAAAGAAGTCCTATCATCATGTTGCCGCCGTGGTGTAGTAACTAGCGTGCCTAGCTACGAATCCACGGGCCCTGGTTCGAATCCAGGCCAGGGCAAGTCGGCGTCCAGCCCAAAACCTGTTCATCCTTCCTTTCGGGTATGGTCGATAAATGGGTACCTGGGGAAGGTAACTCTGGTAACCCGGATGTCACACTAGCCCTGTGTCCTGAGGTAACGGGTTTTCACCCACCACAGCAGGCCCGAGGGCTAATGCGACGGAGATGAGTACCGAGGCCACGCGCAGCATAGAGTATGCCTCCATCTTTACCACCATTAAGTAAAATTTAACCTTTCTCATTAGATATATGGAACATGAATAATGTTACTTTTGGCCATAACATATGGCAGTCACATCAGTACAGTCAAATTTTATCTGTATTCATCAAATAATTCTATTCATATCTAGATATATCTATACAAATGCTTCAGGACTCTCATGACTGACTTTAGCCTGTCCTGGCTACATCTATGCTGTACTACTGTTCCTGTGCAATATATACATGTCTACAATCTACAAGCTGAGTACTCATTACCCATACCCATAATACTTATAAGGAACACACGTTTAAGACAAGACAGACCTCAGGCCCGTCGCACCTCGCCTGCCGCTCGCGCCCACAGCTACCACCGCCACTACCTCTCCTCATGTTCCTGCTTCCTGCCACTACTCATCAATACAAGTATATTACCCCCTTTCCTGTTACACTTTTTCTCTTCATAAGGGTTTTAATGGTTAGCCCTATGGGTTTATTTAAAGAATATGATGGTTGAGCCTTGCCTGTAGTGGGGCAGACAGGGCTTTTATACCACTCGGCAACCATCTCCCCACATATGGTTAGATTCTTGAAAACTTTACAGTAATGATTTAAATAATTAAATGTTTTCCAATACAATATGAAGGGAAGTATGTAATATAGGGTGTTACAGTAAACACATTAAATACAGTAAATATCTGCTGTATTTACAGGTTAGATTTCTATAAATTCTACAATAATTTCATGAATAACTATATGTTTTCCAATATAAATTGAAGTAATAAAGGGTGTTACATCCTAAGCCTTTCACCAACATGTATAAGACAAGAACACCCTACACTGATCAGTCAACCTCAACAGGGTTCATCCTCCAAACTATGCTCTTCTATTTTGCCTAAGTAATCATTTTACTGGTTTCTGTGATAATGACTATGTCAAAGAGTAAGGATTGCCTTGTTTGTGATTCACACATACAAAAATATTTGCATTTCGAATATAGATATTTAAAAACCACACTATAAAGTGCACACCTTCAGACAAATCAATAAATACTCATGGCATAAAAAAATTAAAAACTTGCGATACAGCTACACCTTAAGTGGGTTACTACTAACCAATATACCTAGCGTGGCAGCCTGTGGTCCACTAGTGCAGGTAGGGTTGTTACAAGCAGGACTGTGGTGAGGGATGGCTCTGCCCCCACAGGTGTGAAGCTGCTGCACATTCAACATCAAGATACTGTAGTACTGAAGCATCTGAAGAATCAATACATCAAATAAATACATACACACACTTATACAGAGAGGTAGGCATGCGGTACAGTAGCAGTGGTAATGATTGTGGCACTGGCCGAACACAGTACCAACAGTACACTACTACTACCATTACTATCTCTAATGCCTATTCCTAAAAGGAACTCCCTCAAGGGGATGGCCACAACTGAAGAGTACTCTCTCTCTTTCTCCTATCTTCTAACAAACGTTCATAAAACTATTACTCCTAAGTCATCCTCCTCTTCTTCCTTCCCATGAGGAAGAAAAAAGCCCTAAAGATAAAGTCAATGGGAGTGAAGTAAAGGCTACGTATGAGTGCTTATGAAGTTCTTTTTTACATTGAGGAAGAAAATCATGTGCCATTATGAGAAGGTGCATTGGAATTTTTGCTGTATCTAACAAAACTAAATTCATAAGAAATAACATAAAATAAACACATGAAATGCTTTCTGCTACAGTAGCAGGACTACCTCACTCAAACTGAATGGACGTGCAGCTGGGGGAGAGAGATTCTCACCTCTTGTCTTCAGAAAAGTGTTGAGAATAGTGGCAATGGTAGGGATTGGAATGGCCAGGTTGATGTGAGGAAAGGTAACGCTGCCAGAGTCCCGCATGTTACACACAACGACACCCACCACTTGTAGTCCTGCAAAAAAAAAAAAAAAAATAAACAGATCAATGAAAAAAAAAAATGGTGGGCTTTCAGATTAAAAATTTTGGTTTCCCCCTCTTACGACACAGGGAGTACAGACACACACACGCACACTGTGCCCCATGCCTCAGGTCTGGGTGTATGGTTAGCCATCCACGCTGACTGCACCTCAGATAAATAGCTTGATATTCATTGACCACAAAAACACAGCCACAAAATATATTCACAAATAATGAAACAAATGGTATAAAATGTAAACGCAAACACTAAAATTAAAGTTAAAAGAGATAAAGCAACACTCACATCAATCTCGCAAAAAAAAGGCACAGAGAAGAAACATCTATAATAATATAAGCGAAAGTGTGCGTGTCTGTCTGTCCGCGATAGGTGCCGCCCCCAGTGCCCCAATCCCCTCATATGGCAAAGTTTTGGAACCAGCTCGACCAGGAGAAGGTTTTAAGCCCACTTATGAGATGATCCGATCACTTTTTTTTTTTTTTTTTTAGCAGCCTATTAGCGAGAATTGTGAAAAAAAAAGTGGGTTGCGAGAATTGAGGAAACCTTGATGTAGGGTGATGGGTAATGGGTGAGTGAATGGGTGGGGTAATGGGTGAGTGAATGGGTGGGGTGATGGGTAATGGGTGAGTGAATGGGTGATAGGTGAGGGAATAGATGGGGGGTGATGGGAAATGGGTGAGTGAATGGGTGTGTGGTGATGGGTAATGGGTGAGTGAATGGGTGTGTGGTGATGGGTAATGGGTGAGTGAATGGGTGGGGGGTGATGGGTAATGGGTGAGTGAATGGGTTGGCGTTAATACATACAATCATGATTTCAGGAAAGCTAGAAGGGGCTATCTGGAGCGTCTGTGTTTGGTGGGCCGAAGTCCCACCAAACACAGGTGGTGGGCCAAAGGCCCACCAATAGCCCTCTGCAGGAGCTAGCCAAAAAGTCCGCCCGGAGGGCGGCTAGTAAGTAATGAGAGAGGAAATAACTTGATCAAACACAGCTAAAAAGTATACCTTAAAATAGCAGTAGAGCAAAGTGCAGTGGTTGGCGGGGTTGCCCAATGCCTTTGCAGCAGGTGTTTATATACATTGAATATAAACTAATGAAGAATATACATAAAGAGAAAAAAATCATCAAGAGGGAAAATGTAAGCCGGGTTCAATATTTCGAATGTTATTTCAAAACATTTTACAAATAAAGGACTGGCTAAGCAATGCATGACAAATATCAGCAACTCAGGGGCCATCATACATAAAATGAGGGATGTAACAAGAACCTGAAAGAGGCAACATTATGGTCATAAGGTGTGCATTCAGAATCTTATACGTATTACTATTCATTGAGTCAACTAAGGTGATCAATAAGAATTCTTCACAAAAGCTTATCACAGCATACAGGTGAGACTGGTGAATAACCAAGTAGAGCTACACAAACCATGCACAGGATGAACAGCAACCACCGGGCCGCCGCTGCTCCCTGCATACACGGCACACGTTGTCTGCATCACTACAGGCACTGGCACACACTTCTTGATGTTGCCAGATGGAAATCTACTGAGCTTCATCAAACAATGGGATGAATCACTCTTCAGCTCTCTCTTGACACTGTAATTATGCTGACTGGTGGTTATACTTTGTTTTGAAGTGGCATCAGACATAAGATTGCTGTTACAGTCACTTGCAGCAACTGTGTGCCTTTCACTAGATCCATCACTGACTAGACTTGCTGGTAAATGAAGTGATGAGGAGGGGAGAGTGATCACCTTTGAGATCACTCCTCGAGAGAGAGTTGGAGTGGGGAGGATCCGGGGAGGAAACATCCCATACCCTGCTACCACAACACCAAGACCTGTTGGATGCAGACAAAGTCCTATTAAGAATATTAAAGCTATAACACCTAGGCGCTGGATATTCTTCTTGAATAGATTTATGTATTTGGGAAGTGTAATAAGCAAGGATGGTGAAATGGGTGATGAAGTGAGAGCACCTAATGAGAGAAAAATGATGGCAGGAACACTGAGGGCAGTGATGAGAAACAAAGGAATCCGCAATGTGATACCAACTCTAACACAAGGAAGTGAGACCTGGATGGCACTGGCCAGACTCAAGTAAAATATTCGGATTATCACGAGTGACCAGAGGGATGACTGAAGGGTAACATGGAGGGATAGATGGAGAAATATGGCTCTTATCTTGAGCAGTGTGATGTATTATGAGTTGAGTATAAGGGAGAATACCTTGAGACATCTAGGAGGTAAGGAGGAGGAGGAGAATGAGTTGTGGAGTGGTGGTAATAGTGAAACACTGTAAAGGCAAATGTTGTTATATGATAATAATGGATTTCTGGAAACCATATCATACTGTACATTGATTCTCCTACAACACAAATTCAATGGGAATGTTGCGGAGATACACATTGGTTGAATATGAGCGTCACCTTGAGGCGGTAGAGTTGTGGCGAGGGGCAGAGCTTGTGTGAGGGGCGAGGAGGTCACCACCACCGCCAGGTCCCACATGCTGAACCCTGCTGACGGGGGCACCAGGCCTTTGGCACGTGTGGTGAGAGGCTGTGTCTGATGGATCACAGTGCCTTTTGTCCTTCTGTGATCTGACAGTATTACAATAACTTCCTGAAAAGGAGCAGAGATTGTCATCAATATCGCTGATTTGTCTTAAAACAAAGCTTCAAGTTCACCAATTACAATGGATATAATAAATCACTTGCAATTCATACAAGCAGGCTGGTGCTTTGCAAAAAAACATGTTGCATGGTATCTTAGGGAATAATGGGATTCAATGGGGTGAATTCACAATACCTGCAAGCTCTATTTGTAATACAGGGAGGTCCCGTTATACGAGCATTCGGTATACGAGAATCCAATGATACTTGATGTGTAAATTAGGGTCTATTTTCAATATACGAGATCGAAAATCCAATGATACGACATTCAAACTGGGGTGAGTAAAATTATCAAGTTCAAAATGCGCGCCCTACCACTCCCGGGCTGGACAAAGGGGGATTTGGTCAACCCCAGTGAGGTCACCCCTAGCAAGCCGTGACCTGAAGGGTAATTAAGCATATAGAGCGGCCCGACATTTAGGGGTAATTAGCAGGTGTGCGGCCCCAACCTTGGGACCGCAGTCAGGTCACCCATAGCAAGGCGTGACCTGAAGGGCAATTAAGCATATGGCGCGGCCTGACCTTTAGGGGTAATTAGCAGGTGTGCGGCCCCAACCTTGGGACCGCTACACTACCTTCTCTTGTATCACGCGGCGTCCCCTACATTACAACGTCTTTTTTGCTTGTTATGCATGTTTTATGTTTAATCAATGTGCAGTTATGTTATTTTGTGTGCTATTTTCTCTTTCAGAATGCTTTTTCTACAGAATAGGTAGTACAGTGTGGGTAATATAGACGCTGTGTGTTTGCTGTGTTTGCTGTAGTTTATTTTAGCTTGAAAAACATGTTTTTATTTTTAATTTTATTTTTTTATTGATGGGGTCCTGGAACCAAACCTATATTTTACCATTAGTTATGTGTTTCGTTATACGAGATTTCGCTTTACGAGTATGCCAGGTGGAACCTAACTGCTCATATCTTCGGGACCTCCCTGTACCCATTTTGAGAAAAATGTATTATACTAATAACAAGTCAAAATGAATAAGTCAGTATCTATAACATGCTAACAAAAATAGAAATAGTAACTAAATGCATTATTTTGTTGCCAACTAGCTTGAACCAGGCTTAAGCCTAATAGGGGTGGATCATCAAAACAAGCTGAAGTACTCAACATACAAATATACAGTTACTGAAGAAAAAGAAAAACAGCAGAGGGCAACAATCAAGAGCTGGTTGCATGCTGACCTAGTAAAACCTTTTCTACTTGAGCTCCCACTGTCAATGTGGTGGAATCATTAACCACTTTCAATATAAGACATTAACTCGCTCACTTGCCCCCCCCCCCCCTTCTCTTTTTTTTAAACTATTCTTACAATTGTAACACTGCTAAAGCTCTAGGTTTTATAACTATCTATAGCTACATTTTCACTATAACATATCAAGGGGCATTTAAACTGCTGTGTTAGACAAAAACTAATGCGTCAACAGGCAGTGGCGTAGCTAGGTATTTATGATTGGGTGGGCACCTGGGAGGGCACAGCTGACTATGGGTGGGCACTAGATGAGCTGAACAAGCCCATACAGCTGACGAGTTTGGTGGGGACTGGGGACTTTTCCTTTTGCACATCCAACCATTTTGCATGGACATAAGATCCACTGATGAATACATACAGTTTTTCCAATAATGAGAAGAACTGTGCAGTCAAGAGGGAGACACATACCAATTAAGTACCAACACAAGGCATTATAGAAAATTTGTAAGGGTAACTGGTGTAATTTAGTTATGTTCGTTGGTGTTAAAAGTGATCAATAGAAAGTATATGCATTTAACTCACTCAGAGGCGTTTCTTTCTTTCAAGCAGAGGAAAAATATTTATTGTATTTGAGGTCGAGGGTAAGTCATCAGTAGAAATTATTTATAATACTCCATGCATGCTCCCTCAGTCCTACCTAGTGGAACACGGCTCCCACACCACACGGCAGCCGTGGCCAGTGGGTGGGCACCTGGGCGGGCACCGGCTTCTCGTGGGTGGGCACGTGCCCACCCAGGCCCACCCGTAGCTACGCCACTGTCAACAGGATTCCCTTCTTTCAGTTCTAGTTGTAGAAATCATATATTCATCCACCAGATAATATACAGCTATGCACCAGCTGCAATGGTTGTTTATGAGCAAAATTTACACCCGATAATCACACACAAAAAAAGTAACATGGGAAAATAGCATAAAGAAAATAAGTCACTAACCCTGAAGTGAGTGGGCAGTTTCCTTCAGATACAAAATTATTTTATACTTACTTTATCAATGGCTTTGTAGGTAACATGAGCACAGGTAAGGATGATCCCTGGGGAAGTGGATATCACCAGACCACTGCCCCAACCTTCCCCGCTCTTGATACAAACCACACTCTGGCTTACATCCTTCAAAGGCCCTGCGAACATTTAGGTTTTAGAGATGACAACCTCTCGGTGGGGTGAATGTGGCGTGAACAACATGGACGGTGAAAGTAATGAAAATGTATATGGAAGATAAGGTATGACCAATACAAGAGTGTGAAGTGAATATGGTGAAGCACATAAATCATAGACACATGGAAAGGAGAGGCGAGAATGGAATGAAAAGGACATTCACCGATCTCGCTATTATTCGTGCAACATATAAGCTCCTGACAAACAGTAGAACAGTTTTTCTCTATTTAGATGAGGACTTGTAAAAAAAAACGTTGATTGTGGTCATGATCTGCCCTTGATTAAAGTATGCCACAGTGGTGTGGTATGCATCTACACAAAGAGAAAGATATAAAGAAGACTGAGAGAATACAGAGGGCAGCCACAAACATTATTCCCAGTCTATAGGATCTGATGTACAGGGAGGGGTTGCAGAAATAAAGTTTGTCATTAGAGGAAAGAAGTGAAAAAGGAGAGTTAATTGTGGTGTATAAGGCAATGACAGGAATGTATAAAATGGACAAAGAAGACATGTGCATAAGGGACAGTCCTGAGCCACAAGGGAATATGGAAAGAATTTGAAGACATGATGCACTATAAATCATTCCACATTCTGTACTAAAGCGGATAAATGGTGTACTCCCAAAAAAGAAAATGCCATAAATAGTGAAATGAGCCACACCCCCATTCACACACGTCCAACATACTACAGGTACTGATAGGAGTAACGATTACCTTCCATGATGTTTCTGTCAATGAATCCATTCATTGACTGGGGTGCAACTGCTGCTGTTGTACTGCAAGTGGGGTGGAAGTTCTTTTGTGCAGCAATGTTGTTGGGTAGTGACAGTGGTGATGAATTATAAGACTGGATGAGGGTCTGCAGTACAGGACCCAGAGATACCAGGAGGGTTAAACCAAGCCATTCTCCTCCTCGCCAGCAAAATGGACTTATTACTAAAGCACAAGGCCATCTCTGCCCCCTTCCCAACACAAATACCGGGGCACCCTCAGAGCCTGTAATGCATCTGGCATCAGTAAGCAGAATCTCTTGGCCTATGGGACCTGTGTTGCAGATGATGCCGTGACTCAAAGAATTTAGAAAGATGCTGGGAGAGATAGAGCCAAACGGAGTGCTTTCAATATATACAAAATTACCCTTTTTGAGAGTGATGGACGCAGACAATATTTCTTTGGCTGCTTCAACAACCTTGTGGTCTGCTTCCTCATTTATCCAACCCTTTCCAGATAAAGTTAACACAACAAATGTAGACATAATTATCTTTTCTACATTTGGAGGTATGCCACTTTGATTTTCCTCGAGTAACTTCCAGCCCTGGGAGGCTGGCATAAGGCTGTCCAGATTCTCATGAACACCAGGCTGGAGAATAATTCTGTTGATGTGAGCATCAGCTGTTTGGAAACCATCTGATTCAGTGTGTGGTACAAAACATTCATTTTGACAAGGTATATCAGTCAGACGCTGTGGACAACTCTCTATCCCAGCAGATGTACAAGGATCAGAATTAATACCAACAACCTCTTCTGCATATTGTTTGGATGGCAAAATAACTTGAAATTCTGCTTGAACCTCCTTAAAAATAGAGTTTAAGACATTGGTTTGTTGTGTTGTCCGTGCACAGTAACCTCTTGTTGATAACTCTTCAATGACTACTTGAGCCATTTTGTCCTTGAGGAGGTCAACAAGCAGCATGCCGTGGGTAAGGACAATACCATGGCCAAGATACATGCCAGAGCAGCTAAGGTCTTGATTTGCTCCATCCACCAGCTGTGAACACTTAACAATGACTCCATAGCCTTGCATGGTGCTTTTGCTTCCTTTTCAGTCTGAATGCAGAGAGTGAGTTAAGTCATGTCTGCAAATAAACAATGTGATTATAGTTTTACAAAAATGTATTACAGGTACACTATACATGCTTATGTAAAAGCTGAGAACCTGAGTAGTACATCAAACCTTCTAAAATGCCACCGTTCAGGGACAGGTCTTAACTTCTTATAACAAATACTGCTGATCGAGCTATTCTGATGCCTGTTCCTCAGAACTCCCTCAGGAGTGGTCATAAAGAGGAATTGACCCTTTCTTATCTATTACTGGCCAGTACAAATCTACGATGTGAAATAATGGAAACTCCTTCTAAAGTCAACCTCTTGCCCAAAGCACCTCTATCTCCTTACTCTCAGCACTCTCCTTCAATCCACGTCTTCTTGCCGCCTCTTCACTGGACACTTCATATCTCCATGTGATCCCAGCCATATACCTCAACATTCTCCAACATCTCCGAATCTTGCAACTTCTGTACAATTTTTTGGTACCTAACATACCATTGGGAACAAAAAATATATAACTGTATAATGTGTATATTCTTGCCACTTTCTTTGCATAAATAGGAATTTCCCACATACTTTTGTTAAATGTATTTATCATATTTGCAATAGAACCCCTGGTAAATGGTAAGCCATGAGTTCAATAGCTGTCTCCATATCAACCTTGAAAAGAGACATGTCTATCATGTCTCACTGGATTAATGAAACACAGCAGCCAATGAGAACTATGGAGTGGGAAAGGCACAGCCCTACATGGGGATGCAAGCATCTGAAACAATCAAAGATGCCTATGTTACCTGTGCATTATGACAGTTATTGTGCTGTAATGTGACTTCATGGGTGTTTTCCATTACACCTTTACACTGACTTCAAATTCATCAAGTCTTGTCAGACATCAGACATAGGCTGGACTTAGTCATATAGAAACATTTGCTATTACTTGGTCAGATAAAGGGAAAAGTCACTGTAAAGTCAACATAGTTTCATACCTTGAGAATCCTGCTTCGTTTTGGGTTGTTATGGTGCACGATGGCAACTGTCAAAGTTGAATGCAAGAGTAAAAAAGCCTTTTCACGTGTCACCTATTCCTCTTCAATAGAAGAAGAATGTTATTCTTATTTATCACAAACAATAGTAGTTGGCCAATCCTTTTTCAGTAGAGACTGGCAAAAGTTTAAACACATGTATATGTACACTGCAATATTCACATGGACCTTCACAATATCTACGAGTTTAACACTTTAGTATTCATAATCATGCTGAATTTTATATATTGTCATCACTACTTCAAGCGTTTTTTCTATTTTACCACAGTTTTCAGTCTACATCTTCACCTAAAGATTTGAATAATTCCTTTTCTTTTCGCTGATGAATTTTTTTGATGCACTCTTCAATTTCCTGCAGAAGAGATAACAAAAATGAATAAAAGTTAATGCATCTAGACTTACAGCAATTATATACAAATATAGTAAAACATCACTAATACAAATGACTTGGAGGCCTTGGTCAGATCACTGGAAATGTTGATTTCACAGTCATGCATACAATGCTATTCTTGGCCCTATGTGGCAGTAGTTTAGCACCCCAAGCTGCATCAAAGTTTCAAAAGCAAAGTAAATGGCTTAATTAACCCTATCACATACTGTAGATGCCCTTCTGGGGCTAAGATGATGGATTTTACCGCCAACAGAAAATTTAAAAAGAAAATAAAATGCCCGTATTTTTGGGGTCTAAGACAGTTTTTCCCTCCATTGAATTACTCTGAAATCTACCATGCGTCTTCCAGGCCATAGGTAAGATTTTCTAAATAAGTTGAAGTTGGCAACTTGCAAGTCTAATGAGGGAGAAGGAAAGAACTGTGAAGTGGAGACAGCAAAACACAACCCTTGAAGCAGTTTGGTCACCTGGAGAGAATGAAATCACAAAGAAGACATGCAAATCTACCCTCAAGTTACTGCTGTGTTGTCATTCTTCAGCTGCTGCTTTCACATCAAGTTAAGTTCTGTCTCAATGAGCATAATGAGCCCACAATTCTGTCTCAATGTGCATGATAAACCCATAATTCTATGTCTGTTCATGCCACACCCTAGTACCTGGCTGTGCATCTTATCTAATGGAGGATAGAGCTCTCTGCGCATCCTGACTGTCCACTCCTCAAAGTACTTGGGTTGGTTGAACACGTAGAAAAGCATGACTGGGAAAGACATGTACATGGCCATCTTGCCAATTTCAAGCTTCCAGCCACCCATTCTGACACCTGGAAGTTAATGAGTTTTATGATATGCAAACATGACATTTCTTCTATTCTCAGTGATACATATAAGCTATATAGCAGGTTTACCTGCAAAAATTCAACCCAATTATGTCCACATTCATCTCATCCTTCAGTAAGCAAAACATAAAAAAAAAATTACAAAGAAATAGTATATGTACGTATATTATCTGCAAAATGTATGGAATTCAAAGAAATTAATGGCTACACTTGATGACAAAATGTATAAGAAACAGTACAAGAAGCCTTCTGTTGCTAAACTTATGGAGTTACAGCGAGCTGAAGCAAAAAAAGTGAGACAAAATGTTTATACACTATTTTATTTTCCTTCAATTATTCCTTCTATATAGGTGTAGTCTTACTGTAAATTATTTATGCTCATGATATGCAGCAATGTATCATGAACACGATGGTAGGCTCAGTTTTCCTAAATATCATCTGGTAGCTTGGTAATATCGGGTAAGAGTACGACATTTCAATGCACTGAAAACCTGAAAATCCGCCTACTCTCGTGACGTCATCAACTCCAGACCGAGGCCAGGATCTTTCTGAGGCCACGCCTCCGTCGCAGTCGCAGTCGAAGGTTAAGTTGATGAGCAGCATGTGAGTATCTTCGGCAACTCGACGATGGAAGAAACAGTTGCTCCTGGCGGGACTTGAACCAGGGACCTTGTGCTCACCACTACAAGGTTCTAATTATCCGGCCACCACGTTAAAGGCTGCAGAGAGTTGTCCCCGGTGGGATTCGAACTCACGACTCCAAGTGGAGCTCACCACTCCAAGACACTAACCACTGGGCCAACGCCTCCCCCAAACTGTATATGTACACTGACCTGCACTGTATAAGTGTCCTAATACCCTTCATAGGCTATATAAATGATGTTCAATGTACTTTACTGTATTAAAATAATTGTCTAAGCTAATAGAAACACATATTACATGTACATTTGCATAAATATAGAAATAAAGAAATAAATACATGAAACTCATCCATCTTGTCACCTGAAAGCCTGACTCGTCATCATAATAATTGAAGGTGAGGAGAGGCTGACAAGGGAGGAAGGGCTCAGCAATGTTATGCTTCCTTCATGTCAAAATGTCATGCGAAACATCACCTGACACACAAATGCGTAAAAAAAACATATTTGTAAAAAAAAAAACTGATTTATTCGTAGAAAAGTTTCTGGTGTAAGTGCGGCAATTTTTGGTGAGTCAAAGATTAGCATTTTATATAAAATAGAAAAATTGATAACATTGTCCCTTCCTACAATAGGCTGACCGGAAGATAAATGTGTCAGTACTGGTTGAAAGAAGTACCAAAATACGGAACTCTTGTCTACCAGAATTGCCGTTGACAAGTGTTCCAGTTTTTCACATTGACAAGTGTTCTTATTTTCGAACTACAGGGAAGTTCCGTTATACGAGCATTCGGTATACGAGAAATCAATGATACGAGCTGAGTAAATTAGGGTCTATTTTCAATATACGAGATCGAAAATCCAATGCTACGACATTCAAACTGGGGTGAGTAAAATTACCAAGTTCAAAATGCGTGCCCTACCACGTATGCATCTGGGCTGTCCTGGGCTGTATGATGATGTTGTGGTGGCCCCAAGCTTGGGGCCGCACACCTGGCTAATTACCCCTAAAGGTCAAGCCAACATCTGGCGTGGACCTGACTCACTCGTGACCCAAATTCCTCCCGCACCTCCGTTGCTGGGTTCCCGCCCTGCCTTCCTAGACCAGCTTCTGGCAGTTACCTACCTACCACCACAGTGAGAGGAGGAGTGGTGTTCCTCTCACTGTAGTGGTTGGTAGGTAACTGACTGAATACAGGACTCCCGGGCTGGACAAAGGGGGATTTTGGTTGACTCCAGTCAGGTCACCCCAAGCAAGGCGTGACCTGAAGGGTAATTAGCCAGTTGTGCGGCCTGACCTTTAGGTGTAATTAGCCAGGTGTGCGGCCCCAACCATGGGACCGCTACAGTTTATTTTAGCTTGTAAAACATGTCTTTGATGGGGTCCTGGAACCAAACCTATATTTTACCATTAGTTATGTATTTCGCTCTACGAGATTTCGCCTTACGAGTATGCCAGGTGGAACCTAACTGGTCGTATCTTTGGGACTTCCCTGTATTCCTACAGTTCCAGGACTTGATCTATTACAGCACCTAATATATATTGTTATGAATGTGGATTTAGCGGGGTGGTTGTGTGGACAAGCGTGGAGGTTGTGGGACTCAAGTGTGTTGGGTGGATCCAGAGGTGGAGTGTGGGTCGAGGGTGGAGTAAGTGAGGTGACGGTTTGGATGCATGTCTGAGTGAACTGTGTGTGTGCGTGTGTTTGTGTGTTTGACCAACGGCCAATAGTGTGTGCGTGTGTTTGTGTGTTTGACCAACGGCCAATAGTGTGTGCGTGCGTTTGTGTGTTTGACCAACGGCCAATAGTGTGTGCGTGTGTTTGTGTGTTTGACCAACGGCCAATAGTGTGTGCGTGTGTTTGTGTTTGACCAACGGCCAATAGTGTGTGCGTGTGTTTGTGTGTTTGACCAACGGCCAATAGTGTGTGCGTGTGTTTGTGTGTTTGACCAACGGCCAATAGTGTGTGTGTGTACGTATGTGTGTTCAATGATGCTACTTTGTGGTCTACGTGTGGGGCTTCTGATTGGTTTCCTGGTGTACGTGCAGGGCCTCTGATTGGCAGAGGGTTGGCGGGAATATTAGCGTATTTTCGCGACCGCTCTGGCCCGGTCTGGACTAGGCTAGTCCCGGGCAGTCACTGTTTTTGCGAGGCAGTCTAGAACGGTTCAGCCCAGTCCAGTCCGGTCCGACCCACATACCAGGACCACCTTGGACCAGTGTGGGGAGAACTGGCGCATGCGCACTACAGTCAGCGGGGAAGGCGACCAGGAGCTTCTCGTGCTGCTGATAAGACATGAAACACCATGATGGCCGACCATAAGACTAAAGTATCACAGGCGTGGTAGTTGTAAAGTCTTCAGCACAGGTTAAAAGGCGGACGACAAAAAGGATATTGACAAGATGGACGCCTGGGCCCATACTTATAAAGATTTAGGATTCGTCCTAACCCTGCGTCCTAAGGTTCGAGGAAAGTCTAAGACGCGTCCTAAGACGGCGGCTTAGGACGAAGCGCTGAGCGCTACATTTAGCAAGAGTCCAATTTGGATTTCATGAAATATCACTACTAAGAGTCATCAGAAAGGTATAAAAATATCAAAAAACACAAGATTAATATTTCTATGATAATTGCTGAAGACTACAACGAATGAATTCATCTATAAGAATAATTGTACCAGATATGCAACGTTCCGTTCAAAAGACACAAACATTGACATTGTCTTCGCTCTATCGACGAGAAAAGATAATATTTTTCAGGACAAGACTTTCATCCTTGGCCAGCTCTTTCAAGCAAGGAAAAATGTCCTATGTCCTGCGAGGGGAATTTTCCATGCCGAGATGATCGGCGAAGAGCAAGGCAGATGCCTGACAGGCCATCGCCAACCACATGATCGCCGCGCCGCCTTCCATAGCGAGAGATACGTCAAGGACTACCGGTTACAATGGACGAGGACTTCGCGGTCGTTTTCAAAGACACCGACTATTTTTTCCTGGCCTACAATAGGTGCTTTTTCTAATGGAGATAGGGTTATAATGGACGAGAGTTTCGCGGTCGTTTTCAGAGACACCGACTATTTTTTCTTGGCCTACAATAGGTGCTTGGGAAATACTTTGGAACTCCTCCTTCCGGCTTTGACTGAAATGAACTACCGCACTGTATTGTATGCTTATTGTACTTCACATCTGTAAAGGTTCCAGCGTGCGCTCAGCCTTGGTTAACCCACACGGCCGCTATGAAATATGAGGTGCCTCAAAAAATTCTAAGTCCAGTTAGGTTAGGTTAGGTTAGGAATACTTTGTGGTTAAGGTTAGGTTAGGTTAGGTATACTTTGTGGTTAAGGTTAGGTTAGGTTAGGTATACTTTGTGGTTAAGGTTAGGTTAGGTTAGGTACACTTTGTGGTTAAGGTTAGGTTAGGTTAGGTATACTTTGTGGTTAAGGTTAGGTTAGGTATACTTTGTGGTTAAGGTTAGGTTAGGTTAGGTATACTTTGTGGTTAAGGTTAGGTTAGGTATACTTTGTGGTTAAGGTTAAGTTAGGTTCGGTTAGGTATACTTTGTGGTTAAGGTTAGGTTAGGTTAGGTATACTTTGTGGTTAAGGTTAGGTTAGGTTAGGTTAGGTATACTTTGTGGTTAAGGTTAGGTTAGGTTAGATTTTTACATATAGTGACTTTGATGATTTTTGGGGGAGCCATAAATCACTTATATTTGCTTCCCCCACCCAAAAACCCGCCAGTTCCCCAGGCTTGTTGGCTATAGGGGGAAGAAAAAAAAGATAGGGGTGAAGGACTTCTTCCAAAGTTTTACCGTTCCTTGTTCTAACGAAGAGTTTTATTTTGCGCAAACCCATAAAAAAAAGATTAAAAAAATGTATACTTTGTGGTTAAGGTTAGGTTAGGTTTCATTAAAACCTATATGGTTAGGTTAGGTTTCATTAAAACCCTTACAGTTAGGTTAGGTTTCATTAAAACCTATAAGGTTAGGTTAAGTTTAATTTTTTTTCATTATTTTTTTTTTTTTTTTTTGCGCAAAATAAAACTATCTCCATTAGAGCAAGCACCTATTGTAGGCCAAGAAAAAATAGTCGGTGTCTCTGTAAACGACCGCGAAACTCTCGCCCATTATTACCGGAGATAGTTTTATTTTGCGCAAACCCAGTTTAAAAACAAAACAAAAATTATCACCGAATATTATGGTACCATTTCCATTAAAAACACTATCTCCATCAGAAAAAGCACTAAAACTTGGCCGGGAAAGATTTGTCAGAGTCTTATAGGTTTTAATGAAACCTATAATGTTAGGTTAGATATACTTTGTGGTTAAGGTTAGGGGTAAATCTTAAGAACAAAGGCTCCACCCTCTATCTTCTTCTTCTTATAGCCAACAAGCTTGGGGACATGGTGGGAAACCGGGGTTTTTGGGTGGGGGAGCACACACATAAGGGAAATATGGCCCCCCCAAAAAAATCCCTAAACTAGGGATATTCCCTAGTTCATGAACTTTATCGGGGAAATATTACCCCGATTAAGTCTATACTAGGGAAATTTCCCTAGTTTAGGGATTTTTTGTGTGGAGCCATATTTCCCTTATGAGTGTGCTCCTTTTGTGGGGGAGCACACATATAAGGGAAATATTTCCCCGATAAAGTCCATGAACTAGGTAAATTTACCTAGTTTAAGGATTTTTTTTTTTTGGGGGGGCCATATTTCCCTTATGTGTGTGCTCCCCCACCCAAAAACCCAGGTTTCCACCATGTCCCCAAGCTTGTTGGCCATAAGAAGAAGATAGGAGATTGAGCCTTTATTCTAAAGATGACAAACTCTACAGACCTAACCTAGCACCCCTCTTCGAGCCCCTTGTGCTGTGCACTAACCTAACCTAACCTAACCTAACCTGACCTGACCTGCCCTGCCCTAACCTAACCTAAAGGCCGTGTCACACACACTTTTTCCGGCATCTTTTGGTATTTTGCTACCAAAAGATGCCCGTAGTGGTGGCAAAATATGCGCGTTCGTCACACGGCGTTTCGGCTATGAGCATCTTCTACTGGCATCTTCAGGGACCCGCAACCAAAACTAAATAATATAACATTATGGATCGCTGAAATTTAATATCGGCCATGTAGACAAAGTAAGGATCGGCACTCATTAAAATATAAACAGATTTCTTAAAGACAGTAAGTATAATACATAGAGCCAACATTTGTGTCAGCTTAACGTGGAGACCTTGTTTTTAAGATTTTCCAGGTTAGGTTTGGTTTCATTAAAACCTAAAAGGTTAGGTTAGGTTTCATTAAAACCTATAAGACCCTGACTAATTTCTCCCGGCCAAGTTTTAAGTGCTTTTTCTGATGGAGATACAGTGTTTTAATGGAAACGGTACCATAAAATTCGGTGATGATTTTTTTTTTTTTTTAACTTTGGGTTTGCGCAAAATAAAACTATCTCCATTAGAAAATGCACCTATTGAAGACCAGGAAAAAATAGTCGGTGTCTCTGAAAACGACCGCGAAGTCATCGTCCATTATTACCAAATTGCTGAGTTATGTTACGTTTAGTTTAGGTTAGGTTAGATTTAGGTTATGTTAGGGTTTGGTTTAGGTTATGTTAAGCTTAGGGTAGATTTGGATTAGGTTATGTTGAGTTATTTAGGTTAAAAAAACTAATTTGATGGTGCGCGATTATCCGGGTGGTTGGCACCGCCAACTCCTGCGGAATATTTACCGTTTGGTTTAGGTCATCCTCGAGCCTGACAATTCTAACCTGTTTCATAGTGTAGATTTCTTCATTCTGAGTCTTTTAAACCCAATTTCCCATGGCGCAATTGAATAATAATGCTGATACATATACTACCTAGAATCTAGTTCTTTCAACCAAAAACTGTTAAGTTAGGTTAGAGTTGGGGTTTGGTATATTAACAGATGATATCAAGAACAAATAAGAAAATTATCAAGACTACGGCAGTGGGAAGAGAAATAGAGTTATATGGATATTGTTCCATGGCTTAATAAATCACGACTTATTCAATTTTAATTTTTTTATTTATAGTGAGCCTACTCTAAATCGCTTTTATTCTCAACATGATACCATTCTTCATCAACAGTTTGGTGGGGATGCACTTCAATCTGTATCACGATACATGATATCAAGGCAGGAGGAACATGACTACCTCAAAGAGTGAATAATAACACACTCGTGACTTGTCATGCACTGATCGCCGTATTTTGTCAGTGTTGCTTGATATTACATATTAGTCGCCGCCCTGCTCGCTAGGACACCTCACACCCTGTCCTAGCCAAACCTCAAAATTAGGACGAGTCTTAGCGATTTAGGATGCGCTCGAAATTATTTAGGACGCCGGCCGCCATATTTAAGACTCGAGCGAGTCTAAGACGAATCCTAAATCTTTATAAGTATGGGCCCTGGAGTGTAACATGGTTTAAAGAGAGAACAAGGGGAAAGCTATTTCCGTTACAATATATTTAATCAGCTTCTACCCGTGTTTCTGCATTCAGGGATTAAATACAGTAATAGCTTAAACAATTAGGTTAGGTTAGGTAAACAATGTTCATGTACTGTACAAACTGCAGTTTTACAGTGTATTAGGACAAGCAAAAAAATGTGGTGTCTAATAACGAAATTCTTCGTCTACAATAAAAACTGAACTTCCTTTATTTTTCCTTTTCATCTATTACAGGTGGAACTGCCGTCAAAAATTTCGATATATGTGCAGTTTAAACCAATACACGATCGGTAGTTATAAGAATCCTGGGTAATAATGGACGACAGTTTCACGGTCGTTTTCAGAGACACCAACTATTTTTTCTTGGCCTACAATAGGTGCTTGTTCTAATGGTGCTTGTTTTATTTTGCGCAAACCAAAAAAAAAAAAAAAAAAAAAAAAAAAAAAAAAAAAAAAAAAAAAAAAAAAAAAAAAAAAAAAAATGAAACCTAACCTAACCTTATGTTTTAATGAAACCTAACCTAACCTTATATGTTTTAAAGAAACCTAACCTAACCTGAACCACAAAATATATATATATATATATATTATTTTTTTTTTTTTTGGTTTGCGCAAAATAAAACTAGCACCATTAGAACAAGCACCTATTGTAGGCCAAGAAAAAATAGTTGGTGTCTGTGAAAACGAACGTGAAACTCTCGTCCATTATAACCGAATCCTGAACGTTTCTTTCTCATCATAAGGAGTATGATGAGAAATTTTGGAAATACTTTGGAACTCATCCTTCCGGCTTTGACTGAAATGAACTACCGCACTGTATTGTATGCTTATTGTACTTCACATCTGTAAAGGTTCCAGCGTGCGCTCAGCCTTGGTTAACCCACACGGCCGCTATGAAATATGAGGTGCCTCAAAAAATTCTAAGTCCAGTTAGGTTAGGTATACTTTGTGGTTAAGGTTAGGTTAGGTTAGGTTAGGTTAGGTTAGGTATACTTTTTGGTTAAGGTTAGGTATACTTTGTGGTTAAGGTTAGGTTAGGTTAGGTATACTTTGTGGTTAAGGTTAGGTTAGGTTAGGTTAGGTATACATTGTGGTTAAGGTTAGGTTAGGTTAGGTTAGGTATATTTTGTGGTTAAGGTTAGGTTAGGTTACAGGGATGTCAACAAGAAAAGAAAAAAAACTCTGAAATAAAATAATAGGGCGACCAACTCATCCGAACGCAGAGAGGGAACCTCCCAGCTGGGGGTTCGGGGGGCGCTGTAAGCTCCCCGAGATTTTTTGTAAATTTCATGCTCTGAGAGCTTCTGAGAGGTCCTTGGTTATATCTATAATAATTTCTGGTCTCAATTTTGTCTGTTTTTGTGTCCACAATTTGTGTATATGTATATATCTCTGGCCATACTATATTGAGTATATACCCTCTGGCCAATCTGGCTTGCCTCCTGCTGTGGCACCCCTGCATTGAACTCTCCAGGCCTGGAGCCTGCAAACTTGACACAGTGAGGGCAGTGTGCCAATCGATACCAGACCCCTAGATCACCAGAGCTATCTCACCTGGCTGTGGCTGCTGTAATCCACCCCCAACATACTGGCTGTGGGCTGCTGTATTCCACCCCCAACATACTGCCTCCTGAGCAAACTTGTAGCAGTGGAGTCAGGAGATATCGGCAGCCTAGTATTAACTTCCCGCTAGGCAGCCAAAAAATGTGTTATGGTCTGTGCTGGATCAGTGGCCAGGGTCAGGTTTGGCTGTGGGCTAGGCAACTATGTACACCCCCCCAAAAAAATGTTAACCCGAATCTACACGATTCACAGAAATGACCCAGCTGGCAATAAAATACTCGGAAATCCGCGAATCCGCGGAAAATTGACATCCCTGAGGTTAGGTTAGGTATACTTTGTGGTTAAGGTTAGGTATACTTTGTGGTTAAGGTTAGGTTAGGTTCGGTTAGGTATATTTTGTGGTTAAGGTTAGGTTAGGTTAGGTTAGGTATACTTTGTGGTTAAGGTTAGGTTAGGTTAGATTTTTACATATTATACTTTAATGATTTTTTTGTGAGCCATAAATCACTTATATTTGCTTCCTCCACCCAAAATCCCCGTATTCCCGCCAGTTCCCCAGGCTTGTTGGCTATAGGGGGAAGAAAAAAAAGATAGGGGTGAAGGACTTCTTCCAAAGTTTTACCGAAATTTTTATACCCCCTATAACAGCCGTCGGAAATGAAAAATACACAAGGGGGTTTGAGGGGGCGCAGCCCCCCAAATGTCAGAAGAGTATTGGTCAATACGATATTGGCTGAAACTGCATATTTACCAAACTTTCGATGTCGACGATTGTTCCACCGTTGACGAGAGTTCTTGGTTTGTTTCGACGAGATTTCCGGACGACGAGTTCCACAAATCCCTTGGGAATGGCTAACAGAACGGCTCGTTACGTGATTTCCGTTTGCCCACCGAGTGAGTGGGTACTAATTGATACCCACACGCTAAAACTACCTTACCATCAGTACTGTTAATTGTTCACCTTACCTATTGGGAGTTGATTTGTTATTCAACGCAACGCTGCACTTGTGCCAAAGTTACGTCACTTTCATCACTCCTTGAGCTTGAACTTCGATCAGATTCTACAGATTGTAGAGTCGGGGCATAGCTACGGCGCCTCCTCAATGTCTCAAGTATTATTGTGTGTGAGTTGTGTGAGGGGTTTTGAATGATACCTTTTTATATCTCTTTCTTTTTCTCAAATAATTTGGGAGAGCGATTGAAGTGCAAGGAAACTGCCGTAGGGCGCAGACGAAGGTGACGACCACAGTGTTGCCAACATCAAACACTCTCATTTTTGGTCCAAATATCCCTACAGAAACCATGAAAAGTTCCTACGTACAATGCCAATATCCCCACGCCTGTCTCTACATGAAATAAAAAAAATTCAAACAAGAAATGCACATAACACGATTTTTATAATTATAAATGCGAGACATGCGCTGCTCATGGCAAGTTGGCAACGAGGACGACCTCCCAGCCACGACCACGACCACTCACCAACAACAACACAGGCTGCCGCACGTGGCCAGACGCTGTGCACACTGCCATTCTACTACTTTGTAAAGGTAAGGAAGAGCCACCTTACCTTCCTCCCCTTTATAAAAGTAAAGCCAGAATTCTTTAAGGTAGAGCGAACCATAGCAACCACCATATTGTTCCTAGAGAAGGCAGTGCCACGAACAGCCATAGGCTACGCGTTGGCTGTCAGTGTTCCTGCACCTCGCACCAACACAAGGAGGCGGCGGAGGAATTGTTCCATTGCCAGTGTGACATGCGTACTGAGCTACCCTTAAGAGGGCCTCACCTGCTAACACAGTGAGGCCCTCCTCCCTTACTAACCTAACTCCTCGGCTAGAAATGCTGCCAATGCGGGTCCACCGAAATATGCCAAAACCCCAGGTTTTGGTATACTTCATGCCAAAACCCCAGTTTTGGTATACTTCATGCCAAAACCCCAGGTTTTGGTATACTTTATGCCAAAACCCCAGGTTTTGGTATACTTTATGCCAAAACCCCAGGTTTTGGCATAAAGTAATCAAAAACCTTTGGCCCAATCAAAAACCTTTCTGAGCGCCATCTGGCGAGAACAATGCAACCCTCAGAATTTATTACAAAACCTGTTCCATGCTAAATAAATATATATCAAAGTATATACCTCGATCTACCAGGAAAAATAGCCTATACACTTGTTATTCTTATAATACAAAAACCAAGAATTTTGTTATGCCAAAACCCTCAGAATTTATGCCAAAACCCTCAGAATTTATGCCAAAACCTGCTTCATGATAAATAAACATATATAAAAGTATATACCTCGATCTACCAGGAAAAATAGCATATAAATTTGAAATTCTTATAATACAAAAACCAAGAATATTGTTATGCCAAAACCCTTAGAATGTATTGCAAAACTTGTTCCATGATAACCATTGCCATTTGGCATAACAATATTCATGGTTTTTGTATATAAGAATAACAAGTTTATATGCTATTTTTCCTGGTAGATCGAGGTATATACTATTTTGATATATATTTATTTATCATGGAACAGGTTTTGCAATACATTCTAAGGGTTTTGGCATAACTTCTGAGGGTTTTGGTATAAATTCTGAGGGTTTTGGCATAACAATATTCTTGGTTTTTGTATATATAAGAATAACAAGTTTATATGCTATTTTTCCTGGTAGATCGAGGTATATACTTTGATATATATTTATTTAGCATGGAACAGGTTTTGTAATAAATTCTGAGGGCTGCATTGTCCTCGCCAGATGGCGCTCAGAAAGGTTTTTGATTGGGCCAAAGGTTTTTGATTACTTTATGCCAAAACCTGGGGTTTTGGCATAAAGTATACCAAAACCTGGGGTTTTCAGGGATGTCAATTTTCCGCGGATTAGCGGATTTCCGAGTATTTTATTGCCAGCTGGGTCATTTCTGTGAATCGTGTAGATTCGGGTTAAATTTATTTTGGGGGGGGGTGTACATAGTTGCCTAGCCCACAGCCAAACCTGACCCTGGCCACTGATCCAGCACACCATAACACATTTTTTGGCTGCCTAGCGGGAAGTTAATACTAGGCTGCCGATATCTCCTGACTCCACCTCTACAAGTTTGCTCAGGAGGCAGTATGTTGGGGGTGGAATACAGCAGCCCACAGCCAGTATGTTGGGGGGTGGATTACAGCAGCCACAGCCAGGTGAGATAGCTCTGGTGATCTAGGGGTCTGGTATCGATTGGCACACTGCCCTCACTGTGTCAAGTTTGCAGGCTCCAGGCCTGGAGAGTTCAATGCAGGGATGCCACAGCAGGAGGCAAGCCAGATTGGCCAGAGGGTATATACTCAATATAGTATGGCCAGAGATATATACATATACACAAATTGTGGACACAAAAACGGACAAAATTGAGACCAGAAATTATTATAGATATAACCAAGGACCTCTCAGAAGCTCTCTCAGAGCACGAACTTTACAAAAAATCTCGGGGGGGCTTACAGCGCCCTCCAAACCCCCATCTGGGAGGTTCCCTCGCTACGGTCGGTCAGCCTCGCTGCGCTCGGATGAGTTAGTCGCCCTATTATTTTATTTCAGAGTTTTTTTTGTTTTGTTGTTGACATCCCTGGGTTTTGGCATAAAGTATACCAAAACCTGGGGTTTTGGCATATTTCGGTGGACCGGCCAATGCTACTCTACCGGTACCACTACTTCTAGTTTTACCTATTATATACCCTCACACAGCAATAACAGTTAGAAAGGGTTCAGAGGCATGCAGGGTCATCTTAGGCAAACTAAGCCTGAGAGTGCTTTTACAATTGGGAGGGGCTAATATTTAGAACATGACTGTGTCTGGACTCGGTCATACTAAACAGCGTCCACTAGCGTCTACAACCCTAAATTGATCACTGTTTAATGTATTTCCTATTTAAAACACATCCTCATCGCTTTTTACAGCATATCTGTGATTTTCCTAACATCTCTGCACAAAATAAAAGAGTACAGGACATATAAAAATTTTATGGATTTTGCGTCCACTAGACTCCTAATCGGTGTGGGGTTGGTACGAAAATGCGAACTGGCACATGGATCAAAGTACTTTGGCGTCTGGTAGGTACAGTTTCAAGGGACATTTTGTTGGATAGGGAGTTTCAATGCAGATATGAATGAGGTATTCGGCCTTTTTTTATCACTTGGTTTATATTGTTTTTCCACAAAATGGTTGAATTGGTGGTCAAAATAAAGATGAAAATATTACATGTGTGGGAGCGTTTTCTTCATTGTTGTTTTCATAAAATTGATAATTTAGTTTGCTTTTAATTTTTCGTTGTCACCATGTTTTAGTGTTTTAGAGCACATTGCTTTGTGGTTTTATGCTTAAAAAATAAATTATTTAGATTTGGTAGGTAATTGATTATAAAAATCAGAGGCTGAAGCAAATAATACAAATGAAACCTGCTCCTTGAAAGGGTAATGCTATTTATTCACGCTACAATGTTTTTGTTTATGAATACTGTTGGTCAGATATTGATAAAAAAAAAAAAAAATCTTCATCTACTGAGATTTTGAAAGTGGGTATTTCATATTTTTTTTTTTTTTATTCATCTTCAGCTACTTTCCGAATGTCAGAGGCATGAATAATTTCTAATGTCTTTATTTTGATTTATAATGTCAGAAAATTACATGAATACATGTAGAATGGAATGAGAATGTATTTTAAATACAAAATACATCAAATTACGATCATTTCTGGGTTGTGGACACTAGTATTCGCTAGTGTCCACAACCCAGAAATGATCGTAATTTGATGTATTTTGTATTTAAAATACATTCTCATTCCATTCTACATGTATTCATGTAATTTTCTGACATTATAAATCAAAATAAAGACATTAGAAATTATTCATGCCTCTGACATTCGGAAAGTAGCTGAGGATAAATAAAAAAAATATTTAAAGGCGTGGGCCGGAAGCCCACGCCTTTGAAGGTGTTAAAATATGCATTCTGGTTGTTTTTCAGGGTCAAATTCACTCCTTGCATACAATATTTATGGGCCATTTTCCTTGTGATTTCTTTCATAAAAGAAACCTAGTCTGCATTTCTCTGAAATATCTGTGCATTTAAACAGATATTTAAGAAAAATGCAGAGTAAGTTTCTATTATTTAGAAATCACTAGGAAAATTGAAATGACCCATAAATAGTAACAGGCTTTAAGCCTGTTACTATTTATGGGTCATTTTTATTGAGAAGGCATGCACCTCTGAGCACTCACATTTCTCGCAATCCTGACAACATAACTAGGCAATCTTCCACCTTGATGGAGGCAAGGACTTTTTTCTTTTTTTTGGAAAGTAGGCGGCTTAAGTTTGCGAGTAGACCGGTAGTTGCGCCGTTCGCCGCCTTGTTTTGAAGACACTGTTTCCCTAATGGAGATAGTTTTTTCCTGTGCAAACCTCAAAAACGTATGTCTTTTGCAATTCGAAAAAGTGATGACAAATTTCTAATAATACACTTTTTAGACGTTTTTACGGGAAAACACTCCATTTGTAAAACCATTAAACTAACTTAATCTAACCTAACCAAGCCTATGACAATTTATTTTTTGCGCATTTCATTGTTACTTCCACATTCGTTCTGACCTATAGAAACAGTAAAAAGGTAAAAAATACTTGAATCCAGACACAGTCATGTTCTAAATATAAGCCCAATTAAATGTTATGCCGCAAAAAAAAATCATAGGCTAGGTTAGTTTCAGAGTTAGGTTAGTTTAATGGTTTTATTAGGTTATTAATTGATGCTTTTACAAATGGAGTGTTTTTTCCCGTCAAAACGTCTAAAAAGTGTCTTATCTGAAATTTGTAATCACTTCTTCAAATTGTTAAAAAAAATCACTTTTTTGAGGTTTGCACAGGAAAAAAACTATCTCCATTAGGGAAAGCATCACATATTAAGCAAAAAAAATCAAACTTGTCTGAGAATCTTGCTAAAGTCGTAAGCTAAATTTTTACCGTAGTGTGGCCAATCTGGCCCCTACTATGTCCATAGGCCTATGAGTGAGGAGGCACATAAGGTAAGTAAGCTATGGTATGAGCTCTCATGTCATCATTGTGACTAAGCAGACTCTCATTACAGGTGTGCTCAGAAGGCGGCAAGGCCTCACCCAATCACAATGCAGAAAATTAAGAAAAAGAACGCTGAATCTAATGATGAAATTCGCCAGTTCAAGGCTATGAAACAGGATGAATACGAAACTTCCATAAAAGCAACTGAAGGTGAGCACAGTAGACTTTTATCAGGTTTTTATTTTCCTATTGAAACAAAGCTTCCTTCTTCAGGATGTGTTCATGGCCATAGATCTCATCTTCCATCAGAAAGTTCTAAATGAAAAATATGTAGCCTACCCCTATACTGTACCTCATTTAACGCAGTCACTTTACAAAAATTCAATTACGCAAAAAAATAAAAATAAAAATTTGTTTTACGCATGAAAAATGAAAAGTTATGCACTAAATCTTACACCTATGTTCTTAACTTTTCAGAAATCAGTGGGAACATATGATTTGTTTAACCACATTTGTTTTTTGCTTTACCCATGTACGATTTTCTAGGAATGTAACCCGTGCGTTAAACAAGGTATATGTAGGTGTATATATGTTTTTTTCATATAACTTGCCTTGCTTGGCATGTAAAAAGCAAACTGTTTTCTACCCTTTACTTTTGTGGGAAATGAACTACCCGGGTAAGGGATCCCAACCCTCTGCTCGCATCCCTTTTAAACGCCTCTTATGACACGCAGGAAATACAGACATGCGCTCTACACCCTGTGCCTTGGAGCTGCTTGTTGACTGTATTTGTCGGTGTATAAGACACTTTTTTTACTCTTATACGTATCAAACAATTGACCTGTTTTTAATGAGGCCGTAGAAAGTATCAAGTGTAAATAATTGTTATTGCGGCGAGATTGCACATGTCATCCATGCACAATCTAACTCACCACTACAATAAATATGGGCTTGTAAGTACTATTACCATGTTCTGCCTTCATTATACAATGATTTTGAAGTCCCCTGTGGCGTTGGCGCACAGTAGCAGTGTCAGGCGGTCCTTCACGGGCTTGAAGGGTTTCCTCATGGTCCCTTGGGCTCCCTATTCTCTCGGCAGTAATGTACGTCCTCCTAGGCATCTTCTTCCAAATAGCAAAATTTATTGAATTCGGTGACGTACTTTTCTGCAACCTTGCTGTCGGAGCTTGCTGCCTCCCCATGCGGCAGCACACTGAAGGCCGGCGCGGCGCCGAAAGTTGGTGAACCAGCCACGGCTCGCCTTGAAGTCTTCCACGCCTGTAGGAGCTATTGTTAAAGTCATGGGGCGCCTGCTCTTCGGGTAGTGGAAGATTTTGAGGGCCTTTTCCCGAATAATCTCTTTGGAGATCCTATCGACCCGCAGCAGCTTTTCCACCTCCTCCAGCTGGGGTGGTCGTTGGGACGGAGAACTCGGTGTGGTGCGTCCATTGGCAGTGTCAGCCTTCTTGATCTCCTCTTTCTGCTTCATTAGGGTGCTGATGGTGGAGTGGTTCCCACCGTAGAGCCTGGCCAGCTCCTGTACACGTGTGCCGCTCTCGAATTTCTCTATTATATCTTTCTTCAGCATCAGGGGCACCCTCTTCCTTTTCGGAGCCTTCTCCAAGGCACCAGGATGCTTCTTGGGAGGCATGGTGGCACGTAGGGTGCAATTGAAATAGTGGTAGGGCTTGTAGATGATGCGGACGGCGAACAAAGTGTTGACTGCGTGCGGGAGAACAATAGGCTGGGCACGACACGGTCATGCATGTTGGTGGTTGGTGGGAAAAGCTCGCTCTGTTGCCTGGTAACCGTGACATGGTTGGATGCCAAGTTAGCAGTCGTAAGCAAAAGAAGAAAAGTATTTTTTTGGTCGGATAGCGCGTTGGTCGTAAGTCAAATACGGCATATGACGAGTACCCCACTATATATATATATATATAGTACACACTAAAACCCTTATAACTCGGAATTTGATATAACTCGGCAAGGCAAAGACAGTCTGCAAAAAATTATGTATCTCGGCATGTTGTTGAGTTATAACTGCATCTCTTGGTTTACACTCGGCATGTCATGCCCTCACAACCTCTTGTGTGAACATGTATACAGAAAGTCGGCAAAAAATAATGTATGCCGAGTCATAACTGCATATCTTTGCTTACACTCGGCATATCTTGTCTTCTTCTTGTGACCTCTTCTGCTTAGTATCGCTTTTAAGGGCGTCTGTCGAGCTTGAGCTTGACATAAGTCGCGTGTCAGCCTACGCGCTGGTAGCTTTGCTTTACTTTGCCACCTATTTTACGTGTTTTGGGATTACATCATACAGTACTGTATTTAATAAAGATGTCAGCTCCATCATGGTAGGGTGTCTCCAGCAGGAAGGGAATGAAATTGAAGACCCTGAGCCTGCAGGAACAGGTGAAACTGCTGGCAAGGATGGATGCAGGTGCATCCATGCGTGCTATTTGTGCTGAGTTTGATATAAAATCCAGCACATTCTATGATATCAAGAAAAGAAAAAAGAGAAGATTTGTGCCCATGCCCTTACTTTGGAGGATCCAAGCACCTCCAAGACTACCAAGAAGAGGATTAAGCCAGTTAAGAACATCTCCCTGGATGCTGTATTTACAAAATTTTGAATTTTTACCCATATCAGGAGCATAGGTGGGCGTTATCGCGATAAGTTATCGCGATAACGATATCGGGTTATTGGTTATCCGATAAATTTTTTCCCCGCGTTATCTATTCATCGGTATCGCCGATACTTTTGGTTCCAAACTAGCGATAATCGATAATTTTATTTTTTGGTTCCAGTTTAGCACAGGGGCGAGCCGCACGTACCTTGGAGGCAGAAATAGGTAGGTCCGAGCTGGGAACCGAACAACGGTCTAAACCCAGCTAACCGTCTTGATGTCTTCTCAAAACGTTCGCTCAGCTTCAGTCTCTCACCAGCTGTCGGACGGGGAGGTGTTGCTCCTGCGCGCTCCCGGTTTTACGCGTTCTTTGATTTTTTTTTTCCCTATGTTCCCGTGCTTCTTCCGTTTTAATTTTTTGTGCACGTGTATATGAATGTATGTACTATTCGGTGCTAAACATTGAATTTAGAAGATATTAGTGTGCAAAAGGTAAATGAAGGGTTTTCTAACAGTTTACTGATAGCATTTAATTTTTTTTTATTTAAAATATCAATATCGTTATCTCTAGTAGTATTGGAATTTTGGATTTATCGATTTATCGGTTATCACCTTATCGGGCGATAAATTTATCGCCAGTTATCGATTTATCGATTATCGTGATACATTTTTTCGTTATCTCGCCCACCTATGATCAGGAGGGCATTTGCATAACTCGGCATATTGAATAACTCGGCAAGGCGAGAGCCCTATCGTGCCGAGTTATAAGGGTTTAGTGTATATATATATGGAGAGGAGAGACGGGAGGGGAGGGGAGTTGTCAAAATCAGATAAGGATTATTGTATTGTGGAAGGTGATGGTCATTACATTGGATAGTTTTGGGGCTTGATGATGCTTGATGAAACCCTATGCCTGACTGCATATCTACTTTCAGGTGATACAGTTGCAGTGAAGGCAGCCTTTGAGAGTTATGACCAGAAGGGAGCCAAAAGGAAGCCAGAAGATGGGGATGGAGAGAAGACAGATTGGAAGAAATTAAAAGCAGAGAAAAAGGAACTAAAGATGAAACGTAAAGAGAAGAATCTAGGAAGCAGTGAGAGATATGAACTGGGCATACAGACAAAGAAAATATGGGAAGAGTTACGCCAGGCAAATTGTAAAAAGGAGCGCGAAAAAGAACTATGCAAAGAATTGATGTCAAAAGTGCAGGGAAAACTGATGTCCGTGATTCATGCCCATGATACAGTAAGGGTTCTTGAGACACTTTTGGCCAAAGGAGGAGAAGAGTATCGCACCTTAGTATTTGAAGAGCTCAAGGATGACCTTGTCAATCTTAGTAAAATAAAATACTCGCGGTTCTTTGTCCTGAAGATTCTCAGATATGGCAGTAGGGCACAAAAAGATCACGTTATCAGCTCATTTAAAGGTCAGGTAGTGAAACTGATGAAGCACAAAACTGCCAGTGATGTTGTAGAGCTTGCATATAATGATTATGCTAATGCCAAACAAAGATCAATGATGGTGCAGGAATTTTTTGGTCCCCAGTTCAGACTCTTTCACGAGGCCGACATTAAGTGTGTTGCCGATGCCCTGAAGAAACACCCGGAGATGAAGGAATACATCCTGAAAGATCTCCGCTCTGCCCTCCAGCCAATCATAGACAAGGGAGTCTTTACTAATACTATGGTTCACACACTACTGAAGGACTTTCTCTCTTCATGCTCTGTTGGTGACCGTAATGGTGTCATAGAAGCACTGAAAGAGTCTCTGGTTCCCATAATCCACACACGGGATGGGGCTAGGGTGGCTATGCTGTGCTTGTGGCATGGAACAAATAAGGACCGTAAAACTATCCTGAAATCCTTTAGAACACACTTCGTCAAGATTGCAACTGAGGAATATGGACATATGGTACTACTAGCTGCTTTTGATTGTGTTGATGACACACAGTTTATGAAGAAAGTAGTTCTCTCAGAGCTGATGGATGAACTTGACAAACTTGTCGGCTCTGATTATGGACTGAGGGTGTTGCGATATTTAGTAGCTCCACGTAGCCCAACATTTTTCCAGCCCAGTGTCTTGGCCGTACTGGCTCAGGGTGACGGTAACGAAGCCAGCAAGAAAGACACAGAAATTAGACAACGGGAACTCCAGGCAATAGTCAGTACTCCAATTTTAAGAATGCTTTTGGGCAATTTAGAGCACTGGGCAGTAAATTCCAACTGGACCCTCTTCGTAGGAGCAGCTGTGAAGAGTCTCGGGGGACCAGAGAGAGAAACTATATTCCATAAGGTGGCAGAGATGTATGCCGATCCATATATTCCAGGCACAGAGGGTCATGTATTGGAATTGGCTCACACCACAAAAATGGTAACATACTTTATAAAGTGTGACAAGGAACGTCATGCTGCAGAGCAAGAAACCTTTTGTTCAATTCTGGTGAAGAAAGCCGGTGATGAATTGATTGGCTGGACCAACTGCAATCGTGGCTGTTTTCTTCTTGCCAACATGATGGAAACTGAAATTCCTGAAATTGTTTCTCACCTTACGAAATCAATAGCACCGCAAAAGGACAAACTAACAAAACAGAAATTCGTTGGTGCAGCAATACTTCTTAAGAAGCTTTGAATTTCATATTTTAGCCACTTAAGTAATATATGAACAGGTGATCGGAACATCCATTTGTACCTTGTCCTCGGTAGTTTTAATGATGCTGTCCATCATTTAATTAAAATGCTTAATTATCACAACAGAACCATGAAGTAAATATTGTCCTGTAAATATTAAGAAAATGTGAATATTTTATAAATCTTAAAAACAAAACAAAAAACACACATGTCAATAGGAAATTTTATTGTGAATATCACAATTTGAGTGAAATTTGAGGGAGACACATGGAACACATGGCCCCACCATTTTGGGGTGATCAATCAATCACTCATCCTCACCACCAAGCCTCCACCTCCCACCACAACCATTTGTGTTATTGCAGTGAGGTCATGACTAGAGAGTTTTGTACATCTGCTTGATGTGATGGGCTGACTTGGGAACTTGTGAATATACATGTGCTTGATGCACTCCTACTCCACTGGCCTGTGCTAGGTAAGCACCCCCACACACATACAAAAAATTATGTAATGTAAATAATTATTAAATTAAATTGTTTCATAGGAATATAAATGCAGCTTAGCAACTTGACTACACATGACTGATGGTATTTTATCAGCTTGCAGTGTTGTTTATTTAGATGTTTATTATGCAGCAGCTTCTGATAGTTAAAAACTTTATCAGTTGCTAGTATTTTTCCAAATATGTAATTTATAGTGACATAAGAGGTTCTCATTAAAACATGCTGGTATAATGGAAAGTATTTTGACAATCTTACCTATGCTTTACAATTATCAGTTTGGTTGAATTTGTTGCCACAAACAAAAGAAATTCTGAAATATATGAGAAGTTGCCAAACGAACCTGCAATACCTTGACCTGGCCGACACGTAGGTGGCAGTGTAGATGAAATCATTCTTTTTAAGTCATTTCAAACACGCCATTTTCATTACTCCAACAAAAGTCAGATAGTAAAGCTAGATCATCATTAGTCTCTACCATGAAATTCATGATTTAACACTTGAGTCAAGTATGTATTTGTAAATAATGTGAAATATCTTTGTATTGAGCAATGGGTTGCAATAAAGTAAATAGATGAATTTGATGTTAGTTTTTAAAATACATGTAAAATATAAACCATTTACATAGTCTTCCCGTGGAAGGCCTGAGACAATTAGTTGCTCCCGTATGATGCCCATCTTTATGTACAACACCTCTTGTCACCTCATATGACTTTGTATAAAACTGAAATAGTAACGGCAACTCAGATTAATGGAAAAACACATGTTACATTAAACCACAGAGAATCTTTGGCTTTAGGTTTGTTGTGCTAGAACGAGGAGACACCGAGACTCACTAGAGTGAACTGGAAAACTTTTAACACTACTGGGATCAAAAGTGAACCGGTATACAATACCACCTTCCAACTCCACTCCCTGGATGTCACGTAATACTGTAAAACTCGGAAGTTGGTGTAGTGGCACTTTAACCTGTTGCTGCTCATACAAATAATAGCAATACATGTCGACATAGGATTCTGCACAAAATAACAAAAAAAAAATCTTTCCAGCAATGGGGTAATACACACACGCACGCGCGCACACACACACACCTGCACAAGGCATTGATGCTTTCAACTATGCTACCAGTATTTCACATTTTAAAACTTAAGTGAACAATTTCTCTACCAATATACACATTACAAAAATATTAAACGCTTCATTGTACTCCACTCATCTCTCACAGCTATCTACAGTGACTACCAACCAGGCAAGCTTGAAGACTATGTTAAACAGTCTGAGGTGCAACTTTCATAATTCTTTATAATTCAACATGTTTTTCTAACCCAATTTATTTTCAGAGGATGATTTAAAGTTTGATTAATCAATATTATTAAGCTCAGTAACATGCGTTCATATTGGTCTTGTTCAGCATTGGCCACACTAATACTGAATTTAGTTCTTTGTAATCTCTGCTTGTTAAAACTAGTTAAGAAAAAGAAAAAAACTTGGCTTTCCATATCAATATAAAAGTTCATGTGAACAAGTAATTTGCTTGTCCCCCTCCACCACTTAACTTGTGAGTAAGATTAGTATAAAAGATAAACAAAATTACTTCATAAAAATCTATACTGTGCATGGTGGGAGGGGAGATGTGGCTCAGCTTTTCTGCCTCCGTCAACATCACAGACTTCCTAACAGTAGCAGGGACCCTGTAGAACATTTTCAAGTTACTTTTAGCTACCACACACCTACACTAGCACCGTCATTTAACACTGTAATCACTAGGACCACATCACTACGAAGATTAGAAGCCTAACCAGTTGCTCGCTTTTCATGTCCAACATTCACTTACAGGTTGAAACATTTTCTACCTTGAGATTTTATACACATGAAATTGTGGTTAAAATTTCTGGAACATCTCTTAAAAAGGAATTTTCCTGTAATCTCCCATAGTCCACAATCCATTATTACATTGCCTACACTCATTCTGTAACAGTAGTTATATTACACATTAACGTCCACACACACATTCTTCATGAGGGGTTTTGAGGCATAACTACCTCCACCTGCTGGTCTGACATTTGGGGTTGGAAGGCTAAATGAAGTTTGATAAAAACTTCCTTACTGAAGTGACTATTAATTTTACCAGCAAAATGTATGCTTGATTACAAACTGAAATACAGTGATATCTCTAGACACCAGAATAACTCGTGGACCAGACTGCCGTAGCCATAGGTTACATGGCTGCTCTTCCTCATGATTTAAGAGATTAATTTTATTGACTTTTTTTCTTCAAATTTCATTAGAATGAGATCAGTGCTACGGTAGTACAGCTACCTTCCGAAAATAAGAGTAACCAATTGTCAGGTCACTGTTGTTGTTCCTATAGATTACTAATCTCATGATCAGTTTGATGATCATTAATTTTTTTTTCATTTTTTCTCTTTACCTTTGAGCTTAAAGTGCCTTTAGGCAGTGACCTCCAGGGCTCTGATGGTAGGCCCTGGAGGTTCAATTGAGGGTTGTGATGGTTAGCCCTCGCCATAGGGTAGGTACACCTACCCATGCCTGCGCCTGTGGCAGCGCAGGCATGATTTTTATAGTGGCGCTTGTGATGAAGGCTCACGCCACCCTCCTGTGTCCTCTGACGCACTCGCCCTCAAAGGTAGAGTTACTGGGCAGCATGTATTGGGCAGCAGCAAACTCCACTTGGGAGTGCTAACCACTCTGCCACCGGCTCCCCTGAAGGGAACTGGTATGTCTGACACATCAGCTTCAAGCATAAAAAAGTTGATAATTAGGTAAATTTTCTAAAAAAAAAAAAGCAGCAGCGATCACATAACCAGAGGTCCTAAATCTTGACGTCTAACCACCTCAAAATCATGATTACTGTTTTTGTGATAGGAATTCGTAACATGAGCTGGGCATCTGAAATTTTATTTTCCCATAATATATGTTAAAAAAAAAAAAAAAAAAAAAAAAAAAAAAAAAAAAAAAAAAAAAAAAAATGCAAGCAAAACTCAAAAGCTGAGCATGTAAATCAAATAAATTTTCTGAACTGATGCCTCTTCAATGTCACTTGTACTGATGAGCCAAGATTCTGAAAATATCACTACTTAGTATATTTATATGTTGCATGATCGTACAAACGGTCCTTCCCTGTAATGTATGAATTTATGAGGGAGAATGCATTCAACTCTCAGTGATTCTAATATTACCATCTTTTGTTACGTGTCTGTACTTCACAAAGAGTAAATAATGCTTTAAGATGAACCCCCAGTAACTAGAGATATCACTGTATAATCAACTGAATAATAAATGCAAAATCGATGTAGCCTCCTATTTAGGGAAAAAATCACCAAGTAACAGTAACCAAATACCAAATTAAATATACATTCCTTTCATAAGAAAACCAAAAACATTTACAATATTGAATTATAATGCAAATGAAGTGAGGATAAAATCTGCATTGCTATACAGCACAAGTGAGCCTTGACCTTACTGCCTCCCATGGCACAGATGACACACACACACACACACCTCAGAGGCCAACCTGGCACAGTGATCAAACACTGGCTTATAAACACTCGATATAAATCATTCCTATATTTTTTATGAATAATTTAATGGCAAAATATGAAACAGCAAGCTCTTACGGATATATTTACAAATGTGAAACCCAATTATATGCCCAATGTAATCAAATGAAATACACAGAATATATATATACATTTCAAATTACCTACATTTTATGCAAACACTAAATATATATAAAGTCATTAAAATCTGTTTCAAGTAATAACATCACAAAGTAGTATCTACCAAGTATTAATGGTTTCTCTCGGTTCATGTCTCCCAACCCTTGATGAAGACACCAAGACTGCTCACACAGGTACCAGGTAGTAAGCTTGTTCATGTCTATGTAAAACTCCCATATATACAATTTTTACACACTATGTACCAAAGTTGTCTACAGAAAGGGTTTTAATTCCCTAAATATAGAAAATACCAGTACCTGAAATACTACCTTAAAAATCTATGCATTATTTAAAGTACTTCAGCCCAGTCACGAGTAAAAACTTTTCAATGAAAAGCTCTGAGTCCAAGACAGCAATGTGAGCAGCCCGGCCGATGAGGGAGTTGGCGGTGGAGGGCAGTGCGTGGTGGATGTCGTAGCGGACCAGAGTCACCGACGGGGAGCTGATGATGGGCTGCAGCAGGTTGGACACCATCTCCCGATACGCAGAACCTGAGGAAAATGTGGCTTCCTCATTGCAATGATCGTCAATTGAAAAAATTTGAGCAACTGGTAGCTTTAAAGAAATGAATTACCGTATTTTTGAGTGTATAAGCCAATTTTTTTTCCCTTAAATTAAACTGTAATTTGCCATGCATTCTCCAGGGTATAGGTAAGATTTTCTAAATCATCTGAGTCAACTGGCTTGTGTATATCAAGCTATCAAACATCTTATGGAAGACTGCACCGCACACAATCACACACGCCAACATCACAACATGCACTCCATGAAGGCCTTGGTCCAGGCCTTGCCTTCCTCAGGGACTCAGGGCTGTTTGGCCAGCCAGCCTTAGAAACTTCAACAACAACAACAACAACTTATGACTCATGTTTTGAGTTTTCCATCTTCGTGGCCACTATCGAAGCTACCTATTGTAGCTCGTCCTGGAAGAATTAATATCAACCAAGTACTGTATTACTTGACTGAACATGAAATCAAGTAAATACATGACTAGATTTTAGACGATGTGTATTGCACATCAATCACCCTTTAATATCTGTTAATGATAAAAAATAAATGTTATCGTATTTCATTAGTATGCAGAGAGCAGCTTCTACTGTAAATATTGTAATGAAAAACCTTAGGGACATGTTTGTTCCTAATGTTTGCCTATAAACCTATAAACAAATTTAGTATATTATATACATATTATATTATACACACACGAGTGGACTAATCCACTTTTCTCACTTCATTTTCCAAAAAACAAAACAAATTATACGTATTTCAAATTTTCAGTGACTCATATGTCAATAGGTAAAGCTTGCTGAACTAAAGTCCAAAACAAATCAAGAGCCATTATGTTAGTTCTTACCCATGACTGAGTTATCCTTGACAGCTTGCCGACATAGCTCTATTCTAGCTGAATGCAGGGGAACATATCTGTCCTGGGAAGATCCACACAACAACACATTGCGGAAATGGTGAAGCTGGGACCGCTGCAACACAACACGGGTTAGATTTCTTGACAAACTTGATTATTCTGCTGCTAAAAGACTGCTTATAACATGGTACATTAAGTGAGCTATTCTGTCCCTCAGTGGGATCAGGCCACTAAATCTTAGATCATGTTACATTACCACCTTTGTGCCATGATACAGACTATTTTTTCAAAGCAAGCGTACACACGTACATGCTGAAAAGGAAACTGACATGCCAAGTATGAGCAGGAAAATAAAAGATCGTGAGGATGGATACAGCAAGTAAGGGGATTGGAGGAGTAATGATTTTGACACATGATGATCTCACTCTAAATCTATATTTTCCTGACACTAGTTGCTTGTTTGCCTTCCAAATTTATATGAGTTTTTCGAAAAGCTTTTCATATAACTTGCATACTGCACTTGTCAGGAGCACTGCTCTATAAATAAGTGTAGCTTCCTATTTCCATCTTTGAAAATAAATTTTGAGACAACCATCATGCAAGGGAGACTAAGAAAATTTGCAAAACTAGTAGTCCCAAACTAGTGAGCTTATCCATGCAAGAACATCACGTTACCAAACCTGAGTAAGTCTGTACAGAAAAGTCTGCCGGATGTCCACTCTATCCTTGAGGGAGAGCTGCAAGAGGGAGCCAGATTTTTTCCACTTCTGCATGAACCACATCCCTGCCACACAGAAAATATCTATTATTAGTATTTACCCCACACGTGGAGTGGTATCTGAGAAGAGAGAGAGAGATTCTTCCACAGCCAGTTGTATAGCCCAGCCGTTTCATACTGCTTACTGCTTAAGATCCCATATAGCTACAGTGTACAATGGGGCTCCGTTGTAATGATCTGAAATTGAGAATTCTTGGAGGCTCTTGAGTGCCAAGTTGGCATTCAAAACTCATCAGAAAGAAAGGAGTTTCTTCAAAAATAGTGGTGCACAATAACAAAATACATAATACCAGAAAATGTATCAATCTTTGCTGTGGGCCTGGACAAGATCTTCCTTCAGTACATGCATTACAGTGACTGCTTTAAGTCTACATCCCATAGTGTTCCATTCTCCAGAACATGTCATGGTCACTGAATGAGAAACTGTTGTAAGTGTATATGCTCATACGTAACTAATTAGAACATAGCCATGCTCATACATAAAAGGAGTTTCTGTTCATAATTAGTGAAGATGGCTTTATTAATCAAATTTTCAAAGTGTAAAGAAAGTAAAGAATTCACACAAACAAACTTGACATACACCGAGACCTCGTATAACGCATGAGTTACGTTCCTGGAAAATCGTGCATTGATAGAAAAATGCGTTGAATAAATACATGTTTCTAGTGATTATCCCAATGATTCCTCAAAATTCTAGAACAATCATGTGTGTAACTTTGAATTTTTCATGCGTTAAACGAATTTTGGTAAAAAATAAAAAACTGTGACTCAGAATTTATATAAAGCGAGGTTGTGTTAAACGAGGTCTAGGCGTACTATAGCAAAAAAAAATCATGCCTTAAGGTTATTTTCAAATTGCTGGCCTGCACTTACCCATGTTGACTAGACCACTGTTGTTATACAGTGTGCCCAAGTGAGGGCCTGAGAGTGAAAGGAATGTATGGAGTCTTGGAAGAAAGGGCTTCATGTGAGGGTGTGACACGGCTCCTCGGATGATTATGTTTCCCAAGGAATGACCGACAAAGGAGATGCGTTTGGGATTGAGGTTGTATGCCTCCATGTGACACAGTATCTCTGAGACCAGGCGTTCTGTCAGAGTTTCGAAGTTTGAAAATGTATCTCCCTATGGAAAGAGAAAATTTAATTACATTAAAATAATATGAAGTTTGTAAAGTTGAAATTCTTACAATCAAATCTATGAGTATCTCAGAATCTAGGACATCTTAGATAGTGATATGAAGAGGCTAAGTCTAACATATCTTTGAATCTTAACAAGCTTAAAAAATTTCATGATATAGGTAACCACAGAGGTCTTGCAAGTTCCGGGTCTACTTTCCTTGGTATAACTGGCTCGTAAATACTGAATCGCGGATCTTGCAGAATATGTTTACATGTTAAAGTTTGTTTGGACTTTGTGGCAAAGTCATCCTTTTATGGTTTTCCATGCTCTTCAGTTCCATGATCACAATTAAAGAGCAGACAATGGACTATAACAATGTTTATTTGAACATAGTTTAAACCCAATTTGGTCCAATTGGTCGAAACAGTTGTGATCCAAGTGTGCTGACCACTACAACACCAGGCAATATATTCTAAAGATACATGGTGATATTAATATACAATGTATGTAAACTAATATCTTTCCATCTATGATAATTTCACAGAATGGTTTAGTTATTTTAAGACAAAAAAAATGTACTCACCTGATTTCGTTCTGACATGAGAAAATCTAGGTTGGCTCCTGGCAGGCCTATTTCCAGATAGGTCTTGATGAGGCGGAGGTCAGCAGAGTTGCCATCAAGACCATGAACACACACTATGAGGTGCAGACCATCGGGCGACAACACCCGGCAGTCGTCACTCACGTGGAAGTAAGGAATAGTGGAGGCCAGACCCGAAAAATCACTGAAAGAGGTTTGGTGAATGCTATATCAATAAAAAAAAATCTTAAGCAATGAACCACATCTTCTTACTGCATCTCCAACAATGTGTGAAAATAGGGCCAGGAAGTTGTGAAGCAGTTGACTAAGTAAGGGAGTGATGATTGAGACGCTAAGGAATGAGAAAACTTAGTCTTATGTCTCTGGAGTAAAGTCTTCAGCTATGTTCTCTCCCTTTACTCTGTGATCCAAAATTCTTCTCAGTCATAAATTAATAATAGACTGCTAAATCCTTTTTTTGGCTTTATAAAGGCAACTAGAAAGCAATACCTATAGAGTAATCCCTGGAAATTCATCTGTTGCTTGAATTCTTCTTTTGCCTTGACAAATGCCAGAGTGTCGGCCACGGGGGGATGGAGGCGAGGAGGCAGGACGTCTGGAGGGTCTTCCAAGCGGCCCCGTTCCTTCCTTAACTCAGACGGGCACGTGCACTTGGGTTCACTCCGGTCCCTACTAAGCAGTGGGCAAAAATACACTTACTATAACTGGCTAAAATGTCAAGGAGACTGATGTTTCCAATAAAACATTACAATATTCCTATTCCTCTTCTTTATCTATAGATGATATTATCTACCTTCCACAGAAAAAACGTACAGTGATCTGCCTATAATAAATTTTACTCCTGTGACTGATAATTCTTATTTATCAAGTAAGAGTTTTTAACCCTCCTTAGATGTGTAAAATACTTTGACACGGACTGGGAAAAAGAAAATCTATTCTACATTGAAAGATGGAGAATTAGCAGAACAAAGAGGTGAATGAACAAATTTGATTAGACTCGACGCTCGGCTATCGTGACATTTTCCGCTAAATCAAGCTTTCCGGTAAATTCAGTTCATACTACAGAAACTGGAACTACCACGTTTAGGTCTCACAGCCTCTTGTAGCTTCCTTATTTTCTTATGTTCTTATGTACTGTATTTGTTGGTTATAAATATGTAAAAGAAAAAAGAAATCAGATTTTAATATTTTTCAACCCATTTTGTGCGTAATATTGAATCTTTCATGCGTTAATCAAATTTTGGTACAAATTATTATTTTTGCGTAACTCTGAATATTGTTAAGTGAGACAGCATTAAATGGGGCATAGGTGTAGGACTACCTAGGCTCGGTTGGGTGCACTCTGAGGCAATATTCCAAAAACACTCAGCAGTTGAGCCTCACTTGAATTCTACTTAAACAATGGTGTTCAACAGACAAGAAAATTGCTGCCATATGGATATCAATGATAATAAAAAAACTTTTAATGATACCAAATGTGCACTACAGTTAGTTAGTATTTAGAGAATAGTGAATTTAGTTATCATTAGTGATTTCTTAACTCAAACGTGAAAAATACATCTCCCCTTGATGACCTACCTCGGTGACGGTGGTCTGGGAGGAGGTGGAATATCTGACATGTTATCCTCAAAATGATCATTCACAAGCTCTGGTTTGTTCCCCACATCTGAGTTCAGCTTGGAATGATCCTCAGTCTTCTTTGCAGCCTCCAGCAGGAGTCTTGCCTCATTGCTGAGTGCCTCTTTTTTAGCAGCCGTCTGTGCAGCCTTGAGCAACTCTCGCTGGGCCTCTCGGTGAGCCCACACACTGGCTCCCTGCTGTTCCAGAAAAAGTTCCAGCAGGGTACATTTGCTGTCTGCCAGCTGTGCTAGAGGATCAGGTTTTGATGATATAGGTTCTAATCTTCTCAAAGGTTTACCATCTTTGTCACGAGGGCTGGAGGATTCCTTCAACGAGTCACTTTTGTCAAGATTGGGTGGTGGGGCTGATTGAGTGCGGACTCGCTCGGTGCCATTGACCTGATGCTGGTTTATCTTTGTGGGTGTTGGTTCTGATAAACGATCAGGAGTACACGCCATCTTTCTGCTTGGTCCTCTCTTCTCTGGTCGCCCAGGATTAGACGACTGGTGTTTCCTTCTCATTGATGGCAGAGAATTAAACTTATCATGTCCATGGCTAGCTTTTCTGGAAGCCTTTTTGACATCATTAAGGACCTCACTGACACTTTCATACACATTGGCCATATCCTCCAGTTCAAACTCTCCACTGTGTCTGGGAGTCACTGTGTGAGAGCTTCCATGACTGCGTTCACTCTTGTACCCATCATCACGCTGTCCTTTTCCAGTTTCTGTCTTTGGACTCTCACTTCTCGGTCTGTCTTTATACGCACTTATGACATGCTTGGCTGCCCGTTCTTCCCGAGGTATCCTGCCAGTGGTGGCATAGCCCCCTCTCTTCAAAGCATCCCTTAAGCCAGGCAAGGGATCCTGGAACTCCTTTGGGGGAGGAGGAAGAGGTACCTCTTCATACACATGTGGATCACCTCCTCTATTGGTATTGTTTACTTTCTGTAACGACTGTGACTTCTTGACTTCTTTTCTGTGCGGGCTTTTTCTTTGTTTAACTTGAATTTGGTCATTAGAGGCAGATCTCTGAGTGGCATCTTTTCCAACACTTTTCTGACCTTGTGCCCGGGCTTCAGACCTGCTGACCCTATGGTTGGCTGGGCTCCTTGACCCGGGCTTGTTTTTGTACTTAACCCCTGGCAAGGTTTTACTTGCACTTTCAGGCATTGAAGCTTTTGGCATCTGAGGACCATTAACTTTTGCTCCATTAGTTTTGCTCTTATGATTTTTTGAGGAATTAGTTTTGGATCCACTAGACTTGAGAGTGTTACTTTTTGTTCCATTAGAATTTGAACCACTACTAGGTGCACCATTGGTTTTAAATTGTACCGTGGAGGTTGCAGAGAGTAGTTCTTTAATGGGGTGTTGTTTTATGTCCAGATCGGGACTTATTTGACCACTTGAAGACCCTGAACTCTGACGACTGGAGTTAGAGACCCAGCCACTCTGCTCTGAGGTTATGTCGCTGTTAGACGAGGAATCTTGATGAAGGATCAAAGGTTTAGGATTGTCAGGTGTCTTTTTCACTGGTGAGGTAACTTTCTTATTCCCTTGTTTAGGATCTGCTTTCTCCCCACCAATGTGTAACAAAGTTGAGTCAGAGGCTGAAACAAGGCCCACCTCAACATTGGAAAGAGTCGGTGGGTTGCGATCCAGACGTGCAGGCCTGGGAGGAGGCACAACAGGACCTTTGGCATTGATTTCAGATGAAGATTCTGAATCTGATGCCAAAAGATCAGGCATGGATTCAGTGATACCTGGGGAGGAGGCAGTGGCTACCTCCCACAGGAAGGAAGGCATGGAGAGTGTGCTTTGTGAGTGTCGCATGATTTGGTCCCCACCGCCACTGCTGCCTGGAGTGTGAGCCCCAAGGTTGTACGGCATACTGAGCGAGGGCTCTAATTTGCGGTACTTGAGAAGCACTACATTTTCTGCGATGGCATTTGCTTGTGCTCTCTTGCTTTTGTGGTGGTGGTTGGAGCAGTTTGACCTGAGTTGCTGGGCTCTCTGTATCAACTTTAATTTATACTTTGCTCTTTTATATGCAGAACCTTGACTAGCAGGTAACCGCAATTCTAGCTTTAAATTATTTTTCAACTTTTCTTTTAGACTATTTCTAGGCATTGGCAGTTTGTGTGTCTTGGGAGGAATTGGCGGTTTAAAATCTTTTGGCATCTTGTCTGTGCGAGGTGGCAATGGTGGCTTATCTTCTGGGTGAGCCTCTTCCTTGTTACCTGAGACCTCTGAGGCTTTGGAACTCTTGGAGCCTTTAGATGTTTTAGAACCAAGAGTCTTTTCATCACTCTCTGAGCCACTGCCCAAAGTGTGCTTACTGCTGCCACTACCACAACTCGGTACTGAGGATACCCGTGAGTCATTGCTGCGTGACCGGCCCTCCCCGCCCTTCCCTTTGCTTTTCAATGTCCCTTTCGGCTCTTTGTCTATAACATAATTCTGAATAGCGGGTTTCACACCTAGTGATGGGGATTTCGAATTTTTAGCTGCAAGTTTTGATACTTTTCCTTCCGTATTACTGGTTCCTCTTGACTCGTAGCCACTGGTGCTCGCTGCCTTGGAGTCAAAGACAGTACTGATGAGGGACTTGTTCTCTTGACTTGAAAGTGATTTAGAGTCATGATTAAGAGTGGGCTTTGACTCCAAATGGGATAAAACTGTAACGTGAGATTCAGCTGCCAAGGGTTTGAGGCCATTGCGAGGCTGTGGCTCTGGTCGAGTCACATCCGGAGGAATGACTTCTCTCTTCACATTATCTCCGTCCATTTGGTCCACAGCAATTTGTATATCATTTGCACTAAGGTAATTTTCTGAAACAAAATCAATACATTTTTGTTGAGTCATTCACAATTATCACTTCCACAAGACCAAACATCAGTGAAGTATAAACCATTACTGTTAATCACAAATGGATCTTCACTAATTATATTCACCACAGAATATCATGCTCCAGTTTCACTCTAGAGCATCAATTTTTTTTTATTTGAATCCTTTACAGCACTATGCATTAAAATCCAATTACCTAGAGCAATGATACACAATTTCATATGTGTTCTCAAACAAACTAGGCATCTGTGAAACAAATAGACTACAATGCATAAATAATCTAACTGTTGCATCAAACAACTCGAGGATTGGATGTTTGTAAGGGTTCTATGAAAGTTAATTCCTCATCTGGTTCCAACCGCAAAGCTCACCTGATTTGCGGCTAACAATAGACCTTCTGCGGGCAAACTCAGCAACATGTTGATACTGGTCTTCAAAAATCACAGGAAGGGTTGACGTATCGCCATCCATCTGAAATATGAAATAAGCCGGGTTATAGACCAGGAGCCCATACCATTTTAATCAAGTGAACAGCGCCAAAGCAGCTGGCCTCATTGATCACAGGTGACCTTCCATGACATCCCAAAAGTGGATTGCTGATAGCCTTGGGAGCTGCAAGGCCCTAGTGGATATTTTTTCATAAAAATCACAAAAACTTCAGAGAAAAAAATAAAGCTACAAAAGTTTCTACAAGTCTCACCTCAGTGCACTCTATGGCCAGTGGCGGCATGAGGTTGTAGTAGCGGGAGCGTCTCACAGCTTCCGAGACTATTACGTAGTTCTGGTAATTGCTGTCATAACACCCACTGGCAGATGGGCGAGGGTTATCAATCACAAAAAATGCCTCGGCAAATCTTTTCACCTGTAAACATAAAGATATGAAACTCAGGCATTGCCACAAAGCAGAGGCAGAAAAGGATGACAGCATTACAGTACATTTCAAAATAGACATAAACATTTACACAACAATCAAAATACAGGTCACTTAACTTTAACTTTAACTTTAACTTTAACACTTAATCATGGAAGAAGATTAAAGAAAAATCATGCCTATCAAACGGAAATTCTGACTATCTTTCAAGAAGCGGCAAGAAGTGTGCGTCAACTTCAAGAAAAACTGTATAGATATAGTATGTACAGATATAGAGATATAGTATGTAGGCCATGTAGTACATAAATATAGCACATCATTGTGTATGATATAGAGAAAGGACCACAAAAATTTAGCTCAGGCCCTGTAAGGTACAACTAGGTGTATACACGACGTCCACAGCTATACGAGTGAAGGATTGCCACCCTCAGCTCCTACCAGGCCTTAGAGGTCACAGCTCCTTGGGTGACATTCAGTACCTATTGTCTGCTAGGTGTTAGAGGCTATGGCGTGAAGGAAGCCCATATTGCATTTGCCCAGCTCGGAATTTGAGCTCACTTCCTCTTGAACCTTACGAACCTCTCAATTTTGAGGCGAGTGTGCTAACCAGAACACCAACGGGCAACTAAACACTTAATACCTGATACAATTGTAGCATAAGTTTCTGATAAAACAGGCTTGCCCTATTTGCACATCATTCTGAAACTGTTGACAGAAATAATGTGTAGCCATAGCATACCCGCTGTACGTGGTGCTGCTTGGCAAGGTGCTGCCTCACAGCGTCTGAATTCATCACCACCGTGAGGAAATGCTGCCACAGGAGGATGTTTTCGGCACACAGTTGTGCTATATCACTGTTGGCCACCGCCAGGAAGTCTTCTTCACAGTCAATAGTCTGGAAATATGTTTAATTTGTTACCTATATGTATATTACTGATGACAAATAAAGTATTTTCAGATACTATCCCTTATTATTTTTGCAATTTATTGATATCCAAAGTCTATATATCATATGAGTAATTCCCAAAAATCATACAATTTCTGTAAATGATTTATCCCATGCATTTGGTCTGATCAATATTACAGATCCTTATCTTAATCCCATTTGTCATAAAACACATTTTCCTATAATGAAAAAAATTAGCAAAGCATAAGCACAGGTAGCAAGGAACAGGGAGGCTTTGCTAAAGAAGGATGATACCAGTAAGTAGTATTCAAAGCAGCACACTTTTATGGAGAATCCAAGAATCTTGGAGAAATGCACAAGATATAATCTTAGAGCATTCACAGATTCAAGGAAGGCAAATGACCAGGCATATTGGTATGCCTTGACGGATACCTTTGTTCTGATATAAACATAAAGTAGATTTTCCCCAGTGAAAATTCAGACACTTCAAATGATCTGCATGTGGTGAACAGTGGAATGAGGAGCTGAAACAAATTAAACTTGTAGTATAATTTAAAGTAAAACATCTGAAGCGTGAAATAGTTGTTCGACTGAGACAAAGTACAAGAGTCATCTCAGTGCACTTCATAACTAACAAATCTCTCAACCCACACATGAGTTTTAAGGTCGATTTGCCCCATGAATGATGTGGTGACTGGTGCTTACATTAACTCAGGAGAATAGTTACTAGTTAGCATGTGGGATGTTGCGCCTGTCTCAAGCCTGGTAAATATATGCTTTCAATAATCCCCAATGTATTGTAATGTATCAAGTGTATAAAGCAATGAGTCTAGTAAATAACTTAAACATCTCATATTATTTCTAGTTCATGATTTGAAATTGAATTAAGAAAGGAAAATTTGAATAGTTTGTTATTGAAAAAAATGAAACATTATGTATATCAAAACCTAAGCCTAAAAAAAACATAATTTTGACTTCAAATCAATGACACCATACAAGCAGGTTGAGGAGACCAACATGTGGAGACACAGATGCATATATTGAGGCCTACAAGCCAAGCACATTACCCTTGTCCTCTCAGCGTGGCGGCGGTCAAAGCGAGGTGTTTGCCCTCCAATGAGAGCAAAGTAACACTCCTGGCAGCATGCAAGATCAATAGTTCTTCAGAAACAACTAGTGGATATACTCTGGCTTTGCTTGATGACTATTACACAACCGTTGTCAAGAAATAGTGATGTGTTTATGGTAGCATAGGAATTAATTTCTTCATTTCTACAAAAACACCATAGGACTACACTTTTGCATAAAAGGTCAGGAAAGGAGTCCTATTCCATGAAAATATATGTTAAAAGCTTATCATGATATAATGCATGTATATAGTTCATAGTAAAAGTTATGTATTTTAGAAGGATTTCTTCAGGAAATATGATAAAATGATAACTATCTCTGCATAGAAATAATGAACATATGAATAACACAACTGTCAAACCAAAGATGTAAAATACTATTTTTTTTTTTTTTTTTTTTTTTTTACATCGTTCGCCAAGGGCATAACAAAAATGGGTAACACAAAGCCCGCTTAGTTGCCAGTCCCTATAAAGAAGACAGTAAGAGAATAAAATAAAAACAAAGGGGTAGGCCAATTTAATTCGGGAGGTGTCTTGTTACTCTTCTTTTGAAAAGATTTAAGTCATAGGAAAGTGGAAAAATAGAAACAGGAAGAGTTCCAGAGTTTACCAGTGAAAGGGATGAAAGAGTAAAGATACTGATTAACTCTTGCATTAGGAAGATGGACAGAATAGGGATGAGAATGAGTAGAAAGTCTTGTGCAGCAAGGCCGCAGGAGTGGGGGAGGCATGCAGTTAGCAAGTTCAGAAGAGCAGTGAGCATGAAAATAACGGTAGAAGAGAGCAAGAGAAGCAACATTGCGGCGGTGATTTAAAGATTGAAGACAGTCAGTCAGAGGAGAGGAGTTGATGAGACGAAAAGCTTTTGACTCAACCCTGTTTAGGAGAGCTGTATGAGTGGATCCTCCCCAAACATGTGAGACATACTCCATACATGGGCGGATAAGGCCCCTGTAGAGAGCAAGCAATTGGGAGGGAGAAAAAAAAGGACGCAGACGCTACAGCACACCTAACTTCTTAGAAGCTGTTTTAGCAAGAGATGAGATGTGAGATTTCCAGTTCAGATTTTTAGTAAAGGATAGTCCTAGAATGTTCATTGTAGAAGAAGGAGACAGTTGAGTGTCATTGAAGAAGAGGGGATAGTTATCTGGTAGGTTTTGTAAATACCAATGAACATCGTATTTTCATTGATTCATACAAGTGGTCAAGGGGCTCATGGTGGTATAAAAAACCCTCCCTTTGTCTGTGTTCAGTCACCCCTCAGTCTAACCTTGGCCACCTCAGACAAGTTATCCACTTTGAGGCGCGTGGGTTGCGGGGTGGAGGGAGCAGTGGAGGCTGCCCCTGCATTGCCGGCGCTGGCCACCCATTGGGGAAGGATGGCCATGATAGTCTCTAGCTGGGCAGCCAGTGCCGTGTGGGCAGCCAGGAGGAGGGTGCAGATGGTGCGGTGGGTGGCACGGGCCTGCGCCAGCCGCCATGAAGAGCTGCCGCTGCCGCCGCCGCCACACTTGATGGTGTTGTTCTGAAGGCACAGGACAGTATTAAACACTCATGACTCCTAGAAATGGATCAACTCTAATAAGCCATAAGTGCTTATGGTGTAAATAGTTGGTTGAAAACATTGAGTTAAGGGCAGACTGCTCTGCCCCATGGTGCTGCAAGGGCATTGTGCATTTGTTTGCATTCTGCAAATTATCAATATTTAAAGCAAATCTAAGACAATCATAATACACACAACCCTCGTTTTCCCGGACCTCCATTTCCCGGATATTGGATTTGCCGGACAAATTCCGAGGTCCGGGGATATGTCAGAGTCCCGGACAAATGCCTGGTCCAGTCCGTAAATCGACAAAGTTGTCCGGCGGTCCGAGTGTCTCCTGTCACCCCTGGTCAGTGTCTGCGTCTCCCGCCAGGTGGCAGCATGCTCAGCGGTCGTATTGTTTACATTTGGGCACACAACACTCAAGGTTCACCTGCACCACCTCCGTCAGTCCCCTGATCTCCACTGCCCCTGGTGCAGGAACGTCTCTGAGACTATTGAACACTTTCTGCTGCCTCCCATCCAGGTGGCAGCATGCTCAGCGGTCGTATTGTTTACATTTGGGCGCACGATGCTCACGGTTCACCTGCACCGCCTCTGTCAGTCCCCTGACCCCCACTGCCCCTGGTGCAGGAACGTCTCTGAGACTATTGAACACTTTCTGCTGCTTCCTGCCAGGTGGCAGCATGCTCAGCGGTTGTATTGTTTACATTTGGGTACACGACACTCACAGTTCACCTGCACAGCCTCCGTCAGTCCCCTGACCCCCACTGCCCCTGGTGCAGGAACGTTTCTGTGACTATTGAACACTTTCTGCTGCAGTGTCCGCGCTTCCACTCCCACTGTGTAGTGTTACACACTCAACTCCTTGCCCTGAAAGTCGCCACCTGTGACCTGCCCACCCTGCTGGCAGCGGCTGGCGTCCACCCCTCCCGGCAACACGCTGTCATCCGCCTAACCTGTGCCTTCCTGAGGAAGACAGGTCAACTACAGCGCCTGTGATAGCATCATAGGACATCACCAGGGCTCATAGTGTTCCCCAAGGGATCCTCGCAGCCCTAAAAACAACAACAAAGTGACGTAAAAGTCCTCGGCGGGGTAGTTGATATTGGCGGTTGCCGGACAGTAAATACTAGAGTAGGATAAACGTTCGGGGGTGGGTAATGGCCTCGGACAGTTGCGATTCCTGGACTTTTGCGGTTCCCGGACCAGTGCTCCCCCCTATTAGTCCGGGAAAACGAGGGTTGTGTGTACAATTTTCAAAACTGACATAAAATGACTAGAAGTTCTTTCTTAAAATTACAAAGAGTAATGACTTCTGTCTAGAATTTCTTTGCTATTGAATTAGATTCCAAATAAAAGAATTTTCTACTCATAGGAGTGCTTTTCTTTAGACTAAAAAGTACTTCTCAAATACATTTCAGCAGTATTTCAGGAAGAACTTTCTGTTGTGTTAGAGTAGGGGGTCTCATCAATAAAGGTTGCACCGCTCGGGGATCGAACCCGGGACCTTCCGCATGCTGGGCGGCTGTGCTCCCCGTTACACCACGGGAACCTCCTATTGACAACCCACACATGCTGTGAACAATTATTTTTGATAAAAAGATACTTTTTCCTTATCATATAGGGTGACACTTAACACAAAGCCGATTGCTCACAAACATTCAAGACAATCTGCAAACCCAAAATTTTACTTAACCTAGAAATACATCACAATTGGATGCAGATCTCATACAAAATAGTTGGAATATTTATTTAACAAAGTCCGGAGTCATAGAACTGTACTCACAATGGAGCCAAAGAAGACAGTCTCCATGTTGGACTGCTGGGTGCGCGTGCTGAGGCGCGGGGAGCTCCAGGACTTGCCGCTGCGCCCGCCACTGGGGAGCACAAATAGTGCATGAGATAGAGGGAAAAATCATCTTCACTCTTGATACTATGTAGCTAATAACAATAAAAAAAAAAAATAGTATATACTACCACCAAAGTAGAATGCTCATATGATTTATTTCCTAATAACTTTATCACATGAAATTATGATACACGTTCCATTCATATATTTTCTAAAATAGCCTATTTGAGGATGTCTATTTTGACTCAGGTGTTTTCTTCCTTTCATAAATCTTGAAACATGAGCTTCTAGAATATGACCAAAGTTTTAGAAGACCATTGGTTCAAGACTTATTGAGCATAAGCAAATGAGTAGAGTACTACAGGTAAATATGAAACAATAAACAACAATGAACAGGTAACATACATATACTGTAATCTAGTAGTGTAGGACATAGTTGAGCAGTGACAGTAGATCATGAATTGTAATCAATCAAGGCAATTCACGACAATACAAATAATAGGTCTGTAAAATAAGTTCATTCAATTTGTACAAAAGAATCTTGATTAAATATACAAACCTATGCAGACAATTACTTATTAAGGTCAAATTACTTTTACATGAAACAAATTACTTTCTGATCCATTTCTTTAAGCCTGCATACAAGTGGCAGCGGCTATTCCCTCAATGGTTCATCCTTCAGCTTTGATCGGCTTTTGACCGCTGTCTTCAGCATTCATCCTTAGGATAACTCTTTGAGGAGGATAGCAATAATGAATGAGATCATCAGCTTAACAGAGGTTTTCTGATACCAATCTACATTGTACAATTTGTGATGACATGGTGGTTCATGACTGCCATATCATTTTGATGTTAGTCAAGTGTTGAAAACCCGTGATTTCACCAAAAGCCATTTCTGTCTATTACAAACACGCAACAACTTAATCCAGACATGTTGGTCAGGTTTCTTTTCTTTCTCAGGTAATGACAAGAGTCTACCACATAGTCTGTTCATGAGGTCTTGAAACTGGAATTCTACACTTATCCAATCCAGTAGCATGTAATATGGCACACAGTTTATGTGAAAAGATGTTTATGTGGTTGCATTCTACTCCAACCAACACATCAAATTTCACCTTGTGTCCAGTGTTTGTCATCCCCCACATGATGCCCAGAGCCCCAACCTTCCCTCATGACGCTGGCCACGTGGGGCACCGTGGGGCGGCATGGACCTTCAAGAGGTACTACTACAAGCAGCCCTTTGCTTAGCCAAGGAATAAATACTGAAGGTGCACATGTAGTCCATTACTATTTGAGCACATAGAACATTGACCCTTTTTCTAGGTATTACTTTCTGGCAAAATGTTCTTTTAATTACCTCTGCTTAGGCTGTTAGTTATGGGTGATAAGTTGTTGCTGCTGTTGATAATGATGATTAATAAAAATATTATGATATAAGAAATAAAACCCAAAAACTTTTACAAATTTTTAGTAATATAAGGGATTAAAAATAAGATTGAAGCTTTTCACAAATTCAAGCATTACAAATATCAATTTATAATCAAGATTCTTTCTTGTACATTTACAAATTCTCCTGCAAAGTTCAAATGTTTACCTCCATCAGGGTTAATGCTACTAGAGTAAATGATCCAACACATACTGAACTCTAAATTAGTTATGCTAGTATGAACAGAGAAAAGATATTCAACCGGAAAAAAAATGATAAAAATATATGATGTTATCTTGGTACATAACAGCAAGAGTGTTTACAAGACAACCTAAAACCTAATGGGGGAAAAATATTGTAAGACTACCACAGTATACAAAACTCCAACTACAGGTAGGCAGTATATTTAACATCAAACAAAATCTTGTAGGCATAATATTAGCTGCTTGAAGAAGAAAAAAAATGCTCTGCGCAAATAAAGTTGCACACATCCATAATGAAAATTCATGCTTGGCTAAAATATGGCATAAAAGTAGATTGGGAATAAGAATTAATTCATATTATGGATAGCTTTTAACAAAGCATACATGGTATATTGGCAGACATGATTAGTAAGAAGGGTAATAAATAAGAATGACAATAAACCAATACTCATTTTCTCCCTAAAGGACATTGAACACCAACGCTCAGCACCACTAGTGACGGAGGGACTGGCCAAGGCTGATTATAAACATCAAGGAAGAAGAAATGGGTGAATCTATGAGAAGAGATTTGATGATATTCAGTAGATTCTCTTGAAGTTATGAAATCATCTTGTTGTATATCTGGCTTCCCCAGGTATGAATAATTTCTAAGTAAGATGCAAGTAAAGAGTTGTCTAGCACCTTATCACCAGAGATGAAAGGTTAGACATGATTTAACCCGTGGGGTGCGGCATACTTTCCGGAAGGCTCTCCTGAGCGACTGCGGCATGCCTACTGGAAGTGCGATTTTCAAGCGCACACAAAAACCGCGCCAACATTTGTAGAAGTCCACAAACTGTGTCACATGTAGGCCGAGATGTCAGCTCTCGATACCACACACCACCATCTGCCTAACTACGCTGTACGCTTTTACTTTTCATTTACTTTATTTACTCTCTATGTACGCCTTATTTTGTGGTGTATATTCCTCACAAGAGCCTTCTGATACAAGTTTATACACATAAAGAGTCATCAGAGTGTTTTATAGGCGAAATATAGAGTGCTTTGTATTATCAATGGCCCCATACTCCCTCCACCACTTACTCCACCACCTTAGTACAGTCACGCGCAAGTGGTTTGGTGCCATTTGCACCAGATATTTGAACTCCTGACCACAACCACTTCACAACCCCATACGTTTGGGTTAAAAATAGATATATTGCCGGAGGCGGATTTTTACTACCTTGACGTTGATGTGATTTTCATCCAATTCTGTAATGGTCACTTTTTTGCTCACTTTGCCGCACTGGGGGCCTGGGAAAATTCAAAGCTCACGCAGTCCCCGGGTTAATGACCTGATGGAATATCAAATATATAATATACACTTCATAGTCTTTTTTATTCATTATCAAAATCATATAATAGTGATGGTATTTTGTACCATCACTATGTACCAATTTTGTTTGGTATTTTTGTAGATGGAATTTGTTTTTGCGTTGGAAGAGGAACTTTTCTACATCCAAGTATCTTTAAGCATCTTTTACTTTACCTCTAATTTCCCTGAATTCCCCACGAGTGGCGGCTTAAAGTGTTGGGTTAAAACACCAGCTGGCGACCTTAGTGTAGCCGTTACCAAGGTCACCACTCGGCTGATATTTTGGTAATTTGTTCATTTATAACCATAATATGACACAGATGAAAGACAAAATGACACAGACTGTCCAGATATTCCCTTTTAACTTTCCTGAAATCATAGATGAAGAAATGTAAGTATGAACGCCACCAAACGTCTGTAAATCAAAAAGACACATTGCCCTGGCGACTTTAGTGTTATTGACGGTAGAATGATTTGCTAGACATATATACATATAGTCACCACAAGAACAAATATGGCCTGCCCATAAAACATCATTAACAGCCTGTATATTATATTTTATATGTTTATAATGTGTCGGATGCAAAAGTATTTAGTATTTTGTATTTTTTGGTGAGCAAACAGATCTGTGTTTGTACCAGTCCACATACGTAGGAGAAGGCCTTGTGTGTGAAGAAAAAAAATCCATGATCAAGTTATATGTGATTAGTTTTGGTGCTTGGCACACACCTCACAAGCTTTAGTTTTGTGGTGACTATACAGGATTGCATGATATCTGACCATCAGATAACAACAGAAGCAAACATGCCATTGGCCATACTATGTAATGTTACTTTATATATTTGTAGTTTTTATCATCAACCTTTATTTTACTTTAAAACCATTGTTCAATGTCCCTTATGTTAGTCTAATCTACAAGAGAGTAAAATTATGAAAAGTTATCTTCGAAGCAAACATCAAAAAGCAATATTACCATAATAATAATAATAATAATAATAATAATAATAATAATAATAATAATAATAATAATAATAATAATAATAACAATAACAATAATGGATGAACATGACAGATCTGCAAGCTGAAAATAAGAGCCGGGAGGGAGGGAGGGCTGGAGGGCGATGTATAAAGTGTTCACTCACCAGTCATGTACAAGCGTGAGAATGGTCTTCCTAGCAGGACGCATGCACAGATGGTCACACATTACTATATTTCAAACACTGAATGGCTTGTAACCTATAATAATTCCTATTCAACCATAATCCACCCTTAACAATACAGTATCTGCAATTGTATTACACACACTGCTTGAAGTTTGATCTTATAAATAATCCAAGTTATCCATAGTAGACTCATATGTATCATTCCTCCACACACCAACTTGCCCTTCAAAAGATCAGTCCTACAGAACACCCTCTCTTCATCAGTAAAACAAAAGCATCTGTGCAATAACAGTAACAATTTCACCAGATTGATGAAATGTACATCTAGAATAATTTGCACACAAGAAAAAACCTTAGGATTTGCATCATAATTTCTGTATCTTTTGCTGTCATCAGGAAGTAAAAAAAATCAAGGAACAATAACTGCGACCACTTACTTGATGTAGGGCTGGTGCAGGGCTACAAGGCAGCAGTGGACTGTGAGCGTGAGGGCTGAGAGGTGGAAGTAATCAAAGAGAACCGGCAGGTGGTAGTGAAGGCCCCTGTCATGAGGTAAGAATAAGGGAGTTACAGTGCAGAGTGAGGCACAGAGTAGGCAATGCAATGAACATAGCTGGGAAATGTGCCAGATTGTAAACCAAAATATGAACCCTGTACAAAAATCCAAAGTCAATTATATATTTTGTATCACTGAAATATGATAAAAAAAAATTGAAATTATGTTGATAATGAGATTAACATTCCTTGAAATGTTGTTTATATTTACTTATGGTTCAGAGCCTTTTATAATCAAATGTCTCCACCAAGAATATTATATTAGGTTACAAAGAAAATTAGAATTCCATCTGTGAAATCTATAAAAGTTAAGACTTGCTTTACTAGGATTACCGTCCCGCTGTTAAGTCTCTTCTTAACTTACCCCTTCCTCCTGGCTGTACAAAGGACTCCCTTTTGTCTCAACAATCCCCATCCCTGTCCCCTCGCCCCCCTGACCCTACTGACTGTCCTTCACCTACTACACTTGATCCCCCACCTGATATCCCTGATCCTGCTAACCCCTCTACTCCGGCCGCTACCATTCCAACTATCATCACCCGCTAACCTCTACACTCTGTCTGTTCTTCATTGGAACATTCACGACTTCCGATCCCACAGACAAGACCTTTGTCTCCTTCTTTCTTGCTATAAGCCTCAAGGTATCTGCCTCACAGTAACTTTCCTTACTCACCCCCCTGTCCCAATTCCTAATTTATGATCTCCTTCCCCCAACAATACACATCCTTCCTCTGATCTAACCCTACTGCTATAACGTTCCGTTCCTTTCCCCTTCCCTCACTGTTTCACTCTTTCTCTATAACCCCTCTCCTTCATTATGCTTTGCCATAGTGCCATATCACCTCCGATGTCTGGCACATTTTCCCTTTTTAGCATTAAATCAATCAATTTACTAGGATTACATGTAAGCTTATGCTGTATAAGCCATAGTCAACACAACATGTAGAAAGAGAAGGAAGAACTGGAAAACAGCCATGCCATATTTCTTTGTTTACCTGGTGGGAGAAAAGTGGAGGTTGAGGGTCCTGGTGGAGACGCACTGGATGGCATTGTGGTGGTCCGGGCCAAAGGCGTGCTCCGTGAACCACAGCTCCACCACCAGCTGCAGGTCCGCCCGGTCCAGGCTATCGGCCAGCTGGGAACAGTAAGTATGGCAGAGTTGTATTGAGAATGTAATCTTCTTTTATGTATCTTAAATGTGATGTAAGTTTAAAAATTTTGTTTTTAGTAGTGTTGCTGAATTTTTAGATTGAGCTGATAGGAAATGACATATATGTATATTACATGGAAGTAGAATTTTAATGTGAAGTTAATACTAAGGCGCCACAACGTTGCCCATATAAATCTTTTTTAGACACTTGATACTTTTGTTAATTACTGATTAGAGTAAATTTCTGGTCCATGAGTAATGTTTGGTATATCATGTAATTTCTTTTTATGCATTTTTGTGGACAATAAAATAACTATCTATCTATCTATCTATCTATTAAGTATAACATATCACTACAGACCTACACCTACATGTACACACACTAGAAAATCAAAACTATTTAAGCTAGTCACCTGGAGGCAGCTTATATCAAACCATTGTTACCTTGGAACATAAGAACATAAGAAAATAAGGAAGCTACAAGAGCCGTGAGACCTATACACGAGGTAGTTCCTGTTACTTAACACTACCTACATCCACCTTTGAACCCCATCCATAACACTGTCTAGCCTCCTTTTAAAACTCCCTATTGACTCCGCACTAACTACCTGACGATTGAGTCCATTCCAATCAGTTACCACCCTATTTGTGAACCAGTTTCTCCCTATTTCTTATTTTAAATCTACGCTTTTCCAGTTTGAATCCGATACTTCTTGTTCTCCCCTGCTATTAAGTAAAGCATATCACTGTCACCTGGAAGCAGCTTATATCAAACTATTGCTACCTTGGTTCATCCTTATATCACAGCATTGAGAGAACACAGCATATATCATAAACCAGTGTCCTTATTTCTCTCTATGAAACCATCAATGGAGTCCCCCTTTCATGGCATGAGGTGGGTGGCGGTGTGAGGCAGCAGCACATCAATAAGTGCAGGTCAATGCAGGAATTAATGTCTCCACATCATGCAATAAATGACCCACATTTTTGCACCCTCATACAGATTGACTGATTATGATGTAAGACCTTCTTTATAGTATGTATTGACAAACTAAAATCACATGTTTTTCTGTTGCACTACTAACAACTACTCTATCACATTCTCTTCCACCTTCCACTCAGGCACTTATATTACTAACCTCCTCCATTCCAACTCTATTTTTGCCCTCAGTTGACTCAGCACACATTCCCATACCTTGTGCTAACTCCTCCATTCCAACACTATTTTTTGTCTTCAGTTGACTCAGCACACATTCCCCATACCTAAAGAACATAAGGAAGCTACTAAGGCCGTGAGATCTACACATGGTAGTTCCTGTAATACCTTGTGAGCATCAACAATCAGGTGCAGCTTGAAGAGGACGTGGTCGTCAAGGTGGACCTCCTCGTTCCGGTAAAGGATCTGGAAGGTCTTGCTCACGGCTGCACCATTCACCACACACGCCGGGAATACCAGCCCAGTACCACCTGCACCATAACATAAGAACACAAGAACATAAGAACATAAGAAAATAAGGAAGCTACAAGAGGCCCTGAGACCTACACAAAGTAGTTCCTGTTACTTAACACTACCTACATCCACTTTTCATCTCATCCATGAATTTATCTAGCTTCTTTTAAAAACTCCCTAATGACTCCACACTAACTACCTGTCCACTGAGTCCATTCCAATCATTTACCACCCTATTTGTGAACCAGTTTTTCCCTATTTCTTTTTTAAATCTATGCTTTTCCAGCTTGAATCTGATACTTCTTGTTCTACCCTAGAATAACCTAGATAAAGAGGTAGTACATGCCAAGAATGTTCATGATTTCAAAGCCAAGCTGTATGATAGTAATTATGGATATGGGACAGTATGAGCTTAGGTCTTTTCCTGAAAATCATAATTAATGATATACACACTCAAGATTAACCCCTTCACGCCCAGATCGATCTTTCCTTTGCTATATAAAAAGGTCTGTAGTTAGCCATAAAATTACGAAAAGTACCTTAATATACCAAATTAGCTAGTGGACAAGGATACTAAACAGGTCATATCTATAAAATATTGCTTATATTCACTAAAAAGCGTCTAATGGTACCTAAATTACAATGGAAATTACGTTCTGGGCTTCAAGGGCTTAAGGAGAGTAACTATTAAAGTGGACTCTAAGTGGAGCACCATAGGGATCAGTGTTGGCTTCTATACTATTACTAATATGTATACATAAATGATATGCTGGAAAGGGTAGATAGGAATGTCAGTCTATTTGCTGATGATGTAAAAGTGATGAGGAGAGTGCGGGTAATGGAATAATTCAACACCAACAAGTGCAAAGTTTTGGAAATGGGCAGAGTAAGACACTAGATAACAATAGATAACAACAATAGATAACAATAGATAACAACAATAGATAACAATAGATAACAACAATAGATAACAACAGATAACAATAGATAACAACAGATAACAACAATAGATAACAATAGATAACAATAGATAACAACAGATAACAATAGCTAGCAACAGATAACAACAGATAACAGATAACAATAGGTAACAACAGATAACAACAGATAACAACAATAGATAACAATAGATAACAACAGATAACAACAGATAACAATAGATAACAGATAACAACAGATAACAATAGATAGCAATCGATAACAATAGATAGCAACAGATAACAACAGATAACAATAGGTAACAACAGATAACAATAGATAACAATATATAACAATAGATAACATATAACAAAAGATAACAACATATAACAATAGATAACAATAGATAACAACAGATACCAATAGATAACAACAGATAACAATAGATAACAACAGATAACAATAGGTAACAACAGGTAACAACAGATAACAATATATAACAACAGATAACAACAGGTAACAACAGATAACAACAGATAACAATAGATAACAACAGATAACAATAGATAACAACAGATAACAGATAACAACAGATAACAATAGATAACAACAGATAACATATAACAATAGATAACACTAGATAACAACAGATAACAATATATAACAATAGATAACAACAGATAACAACAGATAACAATAGATAACAGATAACAACAGATAACACTAGATAACAACAGATAACAATAGATAACAACAGATAACAATAGATAACAACAGATAACAACAGATAACAATAGATAACAACAATAGACCATGGTGGAATTACATCATGGGAAATAGGCCTATAAACAAAGCAGGGGAGGAAAAAGATTTAAACCCTTGAAACCCAGAACGTAATTGCCATTGTAATTTGACTATCATTAGACGATTTTTAGTGTATTTAAGCAATATTTTACAGATATGACCTGTTTAGTATCCTTGTCGACGAACTAATTTGGTATATTCAGTTATTTTTTGTAATTTTATGGCTAACAACATACGTTTTTTTATAGCAAAGGAAAGATCTGGGCGTGAAGGGGTTAAGGCAAAACTTGATAGCAAGAGATATGGAGACAGGACCCAACAAGCATAACTCACTTCCTGGATGTCAAAACTAGGTAAACACACACTCTACACCCACACCTACAGGAGTGAAGAATTACCAGCCTCTACTCTGCTCCTGACAGGAATTCGAGGTCACAACTCCTCGACTTTACATCCCATATCTATTTTCTGCCAGGTAGACTCAATGGGTTACAATGTAGATGGAGACAAACCCATTTAGTCTACCTGGGTGAGAATAACTGCGAATAACTGCGGACCTCTTGGGTATGAGCGGATCATGCCAACCACTACACCACCAGGCCCATAATGATACAGGTTGACCATCACTAATCCGGCAATCAATATTCCGGTTCCATCAGTTTTCCGGCATGAATTTCGGAGCGCAGTTTCAAATTTCCCGGGTTGGCGCACCACTGTTTTCGGGACCCAGACCCAGACCTGCTGTACCCAGATTCACCTGTATGCTCACGCTTCCGACAGCAAACAGGCATTCCTTCTCATTTATTTGTCGTAATTGTTAAAATCTGCTGCTGTATAGCATTTTCTGTTACAATATATGCAGGATATATAGAGTCAGGACAAAACATCAATAATCCGGAAATTTCGAAAATCCGGCAGTCCTAAGGTCCCGTGGTTGCCGGATTGGTGATGGGCAACCTGTAATAATAATAATAAAAATAATATGATAGAATAGAATACAAAACTTACTGGAGCTGCGTGGTTGGCTTATTTCTATCTTGGCAGGGAGTTTGGGAGACGATCTGACATATGTACGAAGCTGATAATACCTGCAGGAGGAAGAAAGGATTTATGTTAGTTCACCGGGTATATCCTTTTCTTTACTTCCCTTAACAACAACTACCATCACACTTAATGCAACATAAACTCCACCCTGCTCCAAGCGTAGGTTTGAATGTGTGCGTTGTGTGTGTGTGTGTGTGTATTTACCTAGTTGTATTTACCTAGTTGTAACATACAGGAAAAGAGCTATGCTCATACTGTCCCGTCTCCAAATCTACTATTATCCAGCTTGCCTTTGAAGTCCTGAATACTTCTTGCATTAATCACTTTTGCATCAAGGTTGTTCCAGGCTTCTATAGGCTTCTATACGGGAAGCTGTATTTTTTTTATGTCCCTCTTGCATGTATGTTGTCTTTTTCAATTTCTTCTCATGACTTCTTGTACTTCTATCGTCCCACACAAACAGATCTTCTCTATCATTTTTTTCCAGACCCATTGAACACTGCTATAAAATCTCCCCTTCTCTTCTTTTCTCAAGAGTTGGGAGTTTTAGTCTTGAAAGTCTTTCCTCATATGGTAAATCTCTCAGGCTTGGAGCCATTTTTGTGGCTGCTCTTTGTATTCTCTCAATCTTCCTTATATCCTTCTTTTTATGTGGTGATCAAATCACTGCCGCATATTCCAACCTTGGTCGAATCAAAGATGTTATCAATTTCTTAATCATTTCTTCGGGAGATTTCCAGAATCCAGAAAATTTCGAGAATCGGGAGATTTCTTCATCCAGATATTTGAATGCCATTCTTATATTCCTCAGCAACTGATATGTATCTCCTGTGATCTTGTTTATATGCTTCTCAGGTGACAAATTATCCGTAATCCATACTCCCAGATCTTTTTCGACCTTTGTTTTGATTATCCATTCATTTCCCATCGAATACTTTCCTCTCTGTCTCTTTTTGCTACTGCCCATTTCCATCACTTTATACTTTTTAGCATTAAACTCCATTTCCCATAGTTGACTCCATCTGAAAATCTTATCTAGATCCTTTTGTAAATCCTCACAGTCCTCTTTATTTTCTACTTTTCTTAGTAATTTAGCATCATCAGCGAATAAACTCATATAACTGTTTACTCCCTCTGTCATATCATTTACATAGACCAAGAACATCACTGGGGCCAATACTGATCCTTGAGGAACTCCACTTATCACACTGCACCATTCTGACTTCTGATCTTTTATTACTGTTCTCATCTCTCTGTTGCTCAAAAAGTCTTCCATTCACTTCAGCAAACCACCCTTCAATCCTCCTACATGTTCTAGCTTCCAGAGCAGTCTCTTATGAGGTACCTTGTCAAATGCCTTCTTTAGGTCCAAGTATATGCAATCGACCCACCCCTCTCTTTCCTGTGTCACATCGATCACTCTCGAGTAAAAGCTTAATAAATTCGTTGTACATGACATTCCTCCTCTAAATCCAAACTGGCCACCTGCGAGTGTGTTTGTCTCTTCCAAATATTTCAACCATCTATCCACAATTTTTTCACACATTTTTGCCACTACACTTGTTAATGATACTGGCCTGTAATTTAATGGTTCTTCTTTGTCTCCTCCTTTGTAAATTGGCACAATATTTGCTCTTTTCCAATCAAGCGGGACTCTGCTCTCCTTGAGTGAACTCTCAATTACACTATGTAACTTTCCTGCTAGTTGGTTACTGCACTCTTTCAATATCCAATTCGACACTCCATCTGGACCCGGGGCTTTTCTCACATCTTGACTTTCCATTAGCCTTTTTATTTCTATTACGTCTACTTTTATGTCTTCCATTATAATTTTCTTTTGCTATTATATTTTTCCGTATTAAAATTCACTTTTCTCTTGTAATACAGTCTGTACGCACTTATTCATCACCTCGGCACTGTTGTAATGCTCTTCGTACACTATTGCCTTCTACCTTCAGCTTATCCTACTCCTTCCCTTGTTTTTCTTTTTCCATTTCATATATCTGAAAAGGTTTCGGTTTCATTCTTACATTTTTCTATTATCTTTTCTCTCATCGTTACTTTCTTCTTCGCTTCGGATTCTACATATTCTTTTCTTATTGTTTTGTACTTCTCCCAAAGGTTGATACCTCCTTTTTTTCCCTTCCAACATTCCATGTTTTTTTTTCTCTTCTAGTGTGATAATTCCATTTTCTGTTTCAACACCAGTCTTATTTTTTCTCTTTCTCTGATAACTATCCTGAACATACTATTTTTTATTCCTTCTGTGTAAATGTCCGGATGAACTCATCCATCGGTATACAGTGGTCTATGACTCATCCCATTTTTTCTGGGTACTCCTTGTTGCGTGGAAATTACTCCAGTGTGTGTGTGTGTCAGTGTGTGTATTCATCTAGTTGTGATTCACAGGAAAAGAGCTAAGTTCATACTGTCCTATCTCCAAAACATTAGAATTATCATTATAACAAAAATAAAAAATAGCAGACGAAGCCAATTTTGGTCCAAACAAGTGAATAAGACTGACTTATATATACACAGAACCTGCCTTTAAAAAAAATATATAGACAGTAATAGTATCTCTCTCTCTCTCTCTCTCTCTCTCTCTCTCTCTCTCTCTCTGCTCTCTCCTCTCTCCCTCTCTCTCTCTCGTCTCTCTCTCTCTCTCTCTCTCTCTCTCTCTCAGGTGGGAAGTGGAAGACCTTGTTAAAGAAAGCTAGAAATACAAGTTTCTTAAAGAGGAAGTGAGAGAGGCGGCAGTGGCACATTGTCTTCCTGCTACAGGCCGGGACAACCCTCCATCAGGCCGCTGCCACACACTCAGGGGCAGCCACAACCCTAAACCAAGCCACACACACACACACACACACACACACACACACACACACACACACACAGTTATATAAGTATTATCTTATTGGCTGAGGAACAAGTGTTAGGGTAGTCCATACCAATTATAAGTTTCAACTTTCCTCTCCATTTCACTATACGTAATGTATAATTCCCCCTTTTATCATATTTTTAGACTTAATTCACTTTCACATTTTGAAGAAGTTCAGTGATAATTGGTATCATTTTGCGGTAAACGCAATGTAATACATACAGTGCATACTATTTTTCTTATGATAACAATTATGAAGCTATGACACTACATATTTGGTATTAAAACTTTCATTTAACTGTTTCCTAAATTCCTTAAGAACAATACATCTCAAAATGAAATAAGGCTAAGATATACATACACACATGCCCAATACGGCAGCCATGGCCAGTGGGGAGGCACCGGATTTTCATGGGGGGGGAGTCACGTGCCCCCTCGTGACCCCCGCTGCCCCCCCGTAGCTACGCCACTGCCCCCAGTTCAGCACAGAGTTGTTTGAAAGTGAAACAGAAGGCGTGTCTCCCCACTGAACATTGCCCCGCAGCGGACGCACACCCACGTGGCAAACTTGTGGGCACCTGCTGTTTCAAGCCCCTAGTCAGCTGTGATGCCCTCAGCAGTGCTAACACCCCTCGAGCCTCCCAACTATTTTTGATATGAGATAGATGATAATATGTGCGGCAATACACGGGTTCATAGAATGTGTTGTGGCTCCCTCACTATGAAAAAGATATTGGCTCCACTCCTTGTCTCCTTCCTTCCCCTCTGTTGTGGAAACCTGCGATAGGTCTATCCACACATATCGGTTCCGTCTCACTTTCGTGGCCGCTCAGTTCTTCAGTGTCAGTGAAATAAACTATCGTTATATTATAATTTGCCTGACACATTCACACATGTCCGACGCAGTAACCGTCAGTGTCTGTTCCGTCTCCGTTCCGTCAGGTTTGATATCGATCGTCGCCGAGATTCTTCTGTTTGGCACTGACACTGAAGCACCGAACTGGTGAACCACACACTCTCAATACGGTAGTGAGGGTTGTATCTATGAATGGCTCATTAGATTAATAAATACAATATATGTAAACAATAATGACAATGATAAATAGTAATATATATAATAACACTAATGATATGATTGAAATACAATTAATTGGTTAAAAATATAAATGAAATAGAATACCTATATTAAAAGTAAAAAAAAAACGCTGCGTGATGAGATGTTCTGCCATAGTATGAGATAATAAGACAGTGATACACATGACGCGCTTTTTGGAATACTACGATATGAGTGTGTGAGCAATTACTCACGAAAAGGTATACATTACCAACCAGTACATAAAGATGGTGGCAGCATGGTGGCACAAATTACTATTATCAGTGCTATTTAATTGTGATATAATTTCCACTGTGTGCTGTGTGTGTGTGGTTGTGAGGGAAAGACCTCTGAAGAAGCTTGGTTCGTGAACGATTCATTCCGAAAGATGGGAGTATAGCGAGGCTCAGGAGTGTAGGATTGCTGACACAAAAAGCTACTAAGCAAAACAAGCCACCGAAAGCACCTGAACTACCACGACTACCAAACTACCAGGCTGAACTACCACGACTACCAAACTACCAGGCTGAACTACCACGACTACCAAACTACCAGGCTGCACTACCACGACTACCAAACTACCAGGCTGCACTACCACGACTACCAAACTACCAGGCTGCACTACCACGACTACCAAACTACCAGGCTGCACTACCACGACTACCAAACTACCAGACTGAACTACCACGACCTCACTTGTCTTGACGTCATCTTGTCACTACTAATTAGCAGGGGGAAATCATACATTGGTACATAAGACGCAAGGTAGAATGATGACGAACAGAGACCCATTCCAGGTCAGCAATGGGTGTGTCACAGACCAACAATTGTACTGTACCTCACCACAGGCAATCTTATACTTACCCCCCTTCAACTGCCCATATCTTTCCTTACTATAAAAAATTGGGCTGTTGCCTGAGCTCAAAAATTACGAAAAAATAACTGAATATACCAAATTAGTTAGTCGATACAGGATACAACAGGTTCCTAGCTATACAATTATTGCTTAGATTCACTAAAATCGTCTACATTGTACCCAAATTACAATGGCAAATTACGTTTCCTGGGCCGCAAGGGGTTAAAGAGATGAGGGCAATATGATGTTCAAAAGAAAAACTATAAAACAACGTGAAACTCTGATGTGTGTGTCATGTTAGTTCAATTGTTTTGTATGCAACTATACGTATCTAGAAAGACTTTATTAGCTGAAGTGGCTAATAACAAATACGGAATTCATCGGGGGATTTCAGTATGCTTTGACAAATAAATGAGCAGATTTTATATATTTTTTTTTTTAATAGACTTAGGTAAACGTCAAACACCTGACCTAACTATTACTGTTTTCATTTGTTTCAATGATAAAATGTCTTCCCTATCTCTTGTTTTCGTGTCCTCCATTACAAGTCATTTCCGTTTAATAGCATTATGCCATGCCGCAACACAGAGAGAGAGAGAGAGAAGACTATGAGAGTAGAGAGTAAGAGAGAGAGAGAGAGAGAGAGAGAGAGAGAGAGAGACAGAAAACAGGAACTACCACGTTTAGCTAATGCCTCTGTAGATTCCGTATTTTCGAATGTGTCTTATGAGAGAGAGAGAAGAGAGAGAGGGAGGATGAGCGAGAGAGAGAGAGAGAGGAGAGAAGAGAGAGAGAGAAAGATAGCTGAGAGAGAGAGAAAATTGGAAAGGACCGAGAGAGCAAGGAGAGAGAGATAGAGAGGAGAGAGATATGTAGGGAGAGAGAGCGAGAGAGGAGAGAGAAAACAGAACTACCACGTTTTAGCTAAGGCCTCACATGTAGATTCCGTATGTTCTAATGTTCTTTTCTTATGAGAGAGAGAGAGAGAGGAGAGAGAGGAGAGAGAGAGAGAGAGAGAGATAGAGAAGAGAGAGAGAGAGAAAAACAGGAACTACCACTTTTAGCTAAGGCGATATCTTTAGATATTTCCGTATTTTCAATTGCTTAACATGAGATAGAGCAGAGAGATAGAGAGAGAGAGATGAGAAGAGAGAGAGAGATGAGAGAGAGAGATGAGAAGAGCGAGAGAGAGAGAGAAGAGAGAGAGAACTTGGAAGGACAGGAGAGAGAGTGAGAGAAGAGAGAGAGAGAGAGAGATAGAGAGAGAGAAGAGTAGAGAGAGAGAGAGAGAGAGGAGAGGAGAGGGAAACAGGAACTACCACGTTTAGCTAAAACCTCTTGTAGATTCCTTATTTTCTAATGTTTCTTATGATAGAGAGAGAGGAGTAGGAGAGAGATGTGGAGCAGAGAGAGAGAGAGAGAGAGAGAGACGAGAGAGAGAGGAGAGGAGCGAGAGAGAGAGAGAGAAAGAGAGGAGAGAGAGAGAGAGAGAGTAGAAACCGGAAGCTATCACGTTAGCTAAGGCCTCATGTAGATTCCGTATTTCTTATGTTCTTATGAGATAGAGAGAGAGAGCGAGCTAGAGAGATAGAGATAGAGCGAGAGAGCGAGATAGAGGAGAGAGAGAGAGAGAGAGAGAGAGAGCCTTGAGGACAGACACTCTTTAAGCCGCTCCAGCATCACAGTAAGACCTACATCGCCAATATAGTTTGATCTCCCTGTGCGATGGGGGAGAAAAAAAAAAGAAAAAACAAAATCACTACATACATGGTGGGGTGGTTGGGCCAACTTCCTGTGTGTGTGTTTGTGTGTGTGGTGTTGGTGTGTGTGTGTGTGTTGTGTGTGTGTGTGTGTGTGTTGTGTTGTGTGGTGTAAGCGCCGTCATTTTCTCTTTTTCGGGTTTTTCTTTGTTAACATTTTTTTTCTCACACATTTAAGGTTTAATTTTTTTCTTAAGGCGGGACTAACCTCACTAAAATTAACAATATACTACCCTGAAAGTTAACAAGGAAAAACCCGAAGAGAAATGACGGCGTTACGGTGGTGTGGTGTGGGGTTGTGTGTGTGTGTGTGTGTGTGTGTGTGGTGGGGGTGTGTGTGGTGTGTGTGTGTTGTGTTTTGGGTGTGTGAATTTAACATATATATATTAAAATGATACTTAAACAAAAAGTCTATATTAATCTGCCACGCCTGCTCGTTTCCTTGTGTTTCGCATGCTCTTTTGTGGTGAAAGAGGTACACAGGGGTTAAAGGAAAACCTACACAGGTGAAAGAGAGCTTACACAGGTGAAAGGAGAGCTCACAGGTTAAAAGGAAGCCTACACAGGTAAAAGGAGACCCTACACAGGTGAAAAGAGAGCCTACAAGGTGAAAGGAGAGCCTCCAGGTGAATAAGGAGAGCCTACACAGGTGAAAGAGGACCTACACGGGTGAAAAGGGAGCCTACACAGGTGAAAGGAAGACCCTTTACACAGGTGAAAGGGAGCCTACACAGGTGAAAAGAGAGCCTACACAGGTAAAGGAGACCCTACACAGTAAAGGAGAGCCTCACAGGTGAAAGGAGACCCTTTACACAGGTGAAAGGAAAAGCCTACACGGGTTTGAAAAGGAGACCCTCACAGTGAAAGGAGAGCCTACACAGTTAAAGGGAAAGTACCAGGTAAGGAGACCTACACAGGTGAAAAGGAGCCTACAAGTGAAAAGGAGAGCCTGCACAGGGGGAAAAGGAGACCCTCCCACAGGTGAAAAGAGAAGCCTACACACAGGTGAAAATGAGAGCCTACAGGTGAAAATGAGAGCCTACACAGGTGAAAATGAAAAGCCTACAACAGGTGAAAAGAGAGCCTACACAGGAAAGGAAAGCTACACAGGTGAAAAGGAGAGCCTACACAGGTGAAAAGAGGAGCCTACACAGTGAAAAAGAGAGCCTACACAGGTGAAAAGAGAGCCTACACAGGTAAAAGGAGAGCCCTACACAGGGGGAAAAGGCGAGCCTACACAGGTGGAAAGGAGAGCGCACACAGGGAAAAAGGAGAGCCTACACAGGTGAAAAGGAGAGCCTACCAAGTGAAAAGGGAGCCTACACAGGTTAAAGGACCTACACAGGTGAAAGAGAGCCTAACAGGTGAAAAGTAGAGCCTACAAGGTGAAAAGGAGAGGGGGGCCACAGGTGAAAATGAGAGCCTACACAGGTGAAAAAGAGAGCCTACACAGGTGAAAATGAGAGCCTACACAGGTGAAAAAGAGAGCCTACACAGGTGAAAATGAGAGCCTACACAGGTGAAAAAGAGAGCCTACACAGGTGAAAATGAGTCTACACAGGTGAAAAGGAGAGCCTACACAGGTGAAAAAAAGTAGAGCCTACAAGGTGAAAAGAGAGCCACACAGGGTGAAATGGGCCTACACAGGTGAAAAAGAGAGCCTAACAGGTGAAAATGAGTCTACACAGGTGAAAAAGAGAGCCTACACAGGTGAAAAGGAAAGCCTACACAGGTGAAAAGGAGAGCCTACACAGGTGAAAAGAGAGCCTACACAGGTGAAAAGGAGAGCCTACACAGGTGAAAAGGAGAGCCTACACAGGTGAAAAGGAGAGCCTACACAGGTGAAAATGAGAGCCTACACAGGTAAAAAGAGAGCCTACACAGGTGAAAAAGAGAGCCTACACAGGTGAAAAATGAGAGCCTACACAGGTGAAAAGGAGAGCACACAGGAAAAGGGACAAGCCTACACAGGTGAAAATGAGAGCCAACAGCAAAAGGAGAGCTCCAGGTGAAAAAGGAGAACCCTACACAGGTGAAAATGGACTACACAGGTGAAATGGAGAGCCTACAGGTGAAAGGAGAAGCCTCAACAGCCTAAGTCAAGGATAATACGTCACACTCATAAGAAACACCCCTAAGTATTGTTTCTACTTTTCGGAATAAAAAAAAAACTTCATCATTTCTAATTTGTATCAATGCATTGTTTATCCTTTATGAGACCACTCCACCCACACCAACACAACACACACACACACACACACACACACCACACACCACACACACACACCCTACACACACACACACACACACACACACACACCACACACACACACAACACACACACACACAACCCTACACACACACACACACAACACCACACACACCCTACACAACACACACACACACACAACACACCACACACACACACACACACACACCACACCCACACACACACACACACACACACACACACACACCACACCACACACAACCCTAACACACACACACCACACACACACACCACACACCCTACACCACACACACACACACACACACCCTCACACCACACACACACACACACACAACACACACCACACACACACACACACCACACAACACACAACACAACACCCACACACACACACACACACACTCACACCCTACACATGACATTGGCGACTATACCAATAGATGCGCCACAGGATGAAGAATTGATTTAGGCAAAACAAAAAAAAATTGCCGAAAAATGACAAGTTTCTTTATGAGTGCGATGATGTATAAAGTAATTCTCTATGCCCTCTTCTATAATCCCTCTATATACTATCCTTGGTCTAAGTTTAGTGACCTTCCCCCATCCCCTGTAATTCTACCTCCCAGCATTACAAGTACGTCCTCGCCTTGCATAGTCACGCGTTGCCAAAGTAAATTAATCTAACCTTGATCTATCTAACCCTTGAGTTCTATCTATATCCCTTCCTTCTTCTAAAATTCTTCTCTCTCTCTCTCTCTCTCTCTCTCTCTCTCTCTCTCTCTCTCTCTCTCTCTCTCTCTCTCTCTCTCTCTCTCTCATAAGAACATTAGAAAATCTATAACCTTGATTAATTTAACTCATGCAGTCCTCTTCAAGTAAATTAATCTAACCTTGATCTAGCTAACCCTTGACTTCTATCTATAACCCTTCCTTCTTCTATCTTCTTCTTCTAAAAATCTTCTCTATACGTATATAAGAACTATCTATAAACTTCATTAATTTTACTCCTGCAGGCCTCTTCTATACACCGTCATCAAAATGTAACGTGTAAAAAATATATAAAACGGGAGAAGGAGATTATTATAAAAGAAAATAACATTAATGAAAACAAAAGCAAAGAGAAACAAGAAGAAGGAAAAAGAAGAAGGAGGAAAGGAGGAGAAGAAGGAGGAAAGGAGGAGAAGAAGGAGGAAAGGAGGAGGAAAGGAGGAGAAGAAGGAGGAAAGGGGAGGAAAGGAGGAGAAGAAGGAGGAAAGGAGGAAAAGGAGGAAAGGAGAAAAAGGAGGAGGAAAGGAGGAAAGGAGGAGAAGAAGGAGGAAACTAGGAGAAGAAGGAGGAAAGGAGGAGGAAAGGAGGGAAAGAAGGAGGAAAGGAGGAGGAAAGGAGGAGAAGGAGGAAAGGAGGAGAAGGGGGAAAGGAGAAAAAGGGGGAGGAAAGGAGGAAAGGAGAAGAAGGAGGAAAGGAGGAGAAGGGGGAAAGGAGGAGAAGAAGGAGGAAAAGGAGGAGAAGGAGGAGGAAAGGAGGAGAAAAGGAGGAAAGGAGGAGAAGGAGGAGGAAAGGAGGAGAAGGAGGAGGAAAGGAGGAGAAGGAAAGGGGGAAAGGAGGAGAAGAAAAGGGGGAAAGGAGGAGAAGAAGGAGGAAAGGAGGAGAATAAGGAGGAAAGAGGAAGGAAAGAAGGAGGAAAGGGGAGAAGGAGGAGGAAAGGAGGAGAAGGAGGGAGGAAAGGAGGAGAAGGAGGAGGAAAGGAGGAGAAGAAGGATCGAGGAAAGGAGGAGAAGGAGGAGGAAAGGAGAAGAAGGAGGAAAGGAGGAGAAGAAGGAGGAAAGGAGGAGAAGAAGGATCGAGGAAAGGAGGAGAAGGAGGAGGAAAGGAGGAGAAGAAGGATCGAGGAAAGGAGGAAAAGGAGGAGGAAAGGAGAAGAAGGAGGAAAGGAGGAGAAGAAGGAGGAAAGGAGGAGAAGGAGGAGGAAAGGAGGAGAAGGAGGAGGAAAGGAGGAGAAGGAGGAGTAAAGGAGGAGAAGAATGAGTAAAGGAGAAGAAGGAGGAAAGGAGGAGAAGAAGGAGGAAAGAAGGAGGAAAATGGAAGGAACACAACAAAAGAAAAATATACCTTAAAAAAATAGTCTAACACGAACAAGAAGAGGAGAAAAAGGAGCAACGTATATACTGAAGACGGTTCACGGCGGGTTGTATTGCAATCATTCAACATCATATAACTCCTATCACATAAGAACATACGAAAATAAGGAAGCTACAAGAGGCCGTGAGACCTACACGAGGTAGTTCCTGTTACTTAACACTACCTACATCCACCTTTCATCCCCATCCATGAATTTATCTAGCCTCATTTTAAAGCTCCCTAATGACTCCGCACTAACTACCTGTCTACTGAGTCCATTCCAATCATTTACCACCCTACCACAACACCAGCCACTGCCTCAAACCTAACCCATTGACCTACAAGAGCCACTACCTGCATTGACCTACTAAGCCACAAACCTAATAGCCTCTGCCACCGATGCCCATTGTTAACAGGGTCACGAAATATCTTCCCTATAGTGTCATCGCCTTAACAGGGTCACGAAATATTATCCCTATAGTGTGTCATTGCCTTAACAGGGTCACGAAATATTATCCCTATAGTGTGTCATTGCCTTAACAGGGTCACGAAATATTATCCCTATAGTGTGTCATTGCCTTAACAGGGTCACGAACTATCATCCCTAGTGTGTCATCGCCTTAACAGGGTCACGAAATATTGTGTCATTGCCTTAACAAGATGACGAAATATTGTGTCATTGCCTTAACAAGATGACGAAATATTGTGTCATTGCCTTAACAGGGTCACGAAATATTGTGTCATTGCCTTAACAGGGTCACGAAATATTGTGTCATCGACTTAACAAGGTGACGAAATATTGTGTCATTGCCTTAACAGGGTCACGAAATATTGTGTCATCGACTTAACAGGGTCACGAAATATTGTGCCATCGCCTTAACAGGGTCACGAAATATTGTGCCATCGCCTTAACAGGGTCACGAAATATTGTGTCATTGCCTTAACAGGGTCACGAAATATTGTGTCATCGCCTTAACAGGGTCACGAAATATTGTGGCATTGCCTTAACAGGGTCACGAAATATTGTGTCATCGCCTTAACAGGGTCACGAAATATTGTGCCATCGCCTTAACAGGGTCACGAAATAGTGTGTCATCGCCTTAACAGGGTCACGAAATAGTGTATCATCGCCTTAACAGGGTCACGAAATAGTGTATCATCGCCTTAACAGGGTCACGAAATAGTGTATCATCGCCTTAACAGGGTCACGAAATAGTGTATCATCGCCTTAACAGGGTCACGAAATAGTGTGTCATCGCCTTAACTGGGTCACGAAATAGTGTGTCATCGCCTTAACAGGGTCACGAAATAGTGTGTCATCGCCTTAACAGGGTCACGAAATATCATCGCTAGTGTGTCATCAACTTTAACCTGCGCACGGTAGCCAAGGTATAGGTCATTAGGAGGGAAATAAAGGTCCCTCGTACATATCTTCAAACTCCACACACGAGGCCTTTGTCCTTTCTCGGCATCTCTGAATGATCTCACTAACTAAAAGGATACAATAAAGGCGACGTAGGAAAAGTTCTCACGGCTAGTAATCAGGGTAGAACAAGAAGTAACGGATTCAAACTAGAAAAACGTAGATTTAATAAAGAAATAGGGAGAAACTGGTTCACAAATAGGGAGGTGAATGATTGGAATGGACTCAGCCATCAGGTAGTTAGTCCGGAGTCACTAAGAAGCTTTAAAGGGAGGCTAGACAATTGCATGGATGGGGATGAAAGGTGGATGTAGGTAGTGTTAAGTAACAGGAATTACCACGTGTAGGTCTCACGGCCTCTTGTATACCTTCCTTATTTTCTAATGTTCTTATCTCACGCAAAATTAAGTCCATCAATGCATAATTACTAAGAGTGGATTAAGTGGAGCAGCTTGGTGGAAGGCGTCGTAAAACTATGTAAAATGTGGACGAGTAAGGAGAGATATGACAGGAGGTATCACACAAGATCTATATAGACTTTTAAATATAGTATGTTAGTATGTAGTATTAATAGATAGTATGTCTATTAATCTTGGTATCACACGCATCAATCAGTAAGTTACGAGACATCACTGTTAAATATTGATGCTTCAGTTAAATGATTCTGCAAAAGTTTAGCCGGTTATCATAAGGCAACTCATGTCACTCCATTTCTCATCCTCGTCCATGAATTCAACCTTCTATTAAAGCTGTGTCGTATTGGAGACCACTACCTGACATTTAAATTTTGTGCACTCATTTACTACCCTATTGATGCAAAGATTATTGCTGTATGCATTAGTGTGGCCTGCCTTCCTCCTCCTCCTCCTTCTACTACTACTACTACTACTACTACTACTACTACTACTACTACTACTACTTTTACTACTACTACTACTACTACTTTTACTACTACTACTACTACTACTACTACTACTATTACTACTACTACTACTTTTACTACTACTACTCCTCCTCCTCCTCCTCCTCCTCCTCCTCCTCCTCCTCCTACTACTACTACTACTACTACGCCTTCTACTACTACTACTATACTACTACTACTACTACTACTACTACTACTACTACTACGCCTTCTACTACTACTACTACTACTACTACTACTACTACTACTACTACTACTACTCATGATGTAAATAAGAAGAAATGTAAGATGAACGGATATATAAGTCACTATAAAATCGTGGAAAATTACAAGTATTTAGGACATTATTTGTCATTCAATTTTTGTGATAAAATAGATGTAGAGGAAAGGCTTCAAAGTTTTTACAGTAAATTTAACACTGTCTTGCGTAAGTTTAAAGGAATCAATTCACAAGCATTACTTTTTCTATTCAAGTCAATCTATGGTCTTCAAATGTGGAATTTATGTAAGACTAGCCGCAAAGCCGCCCTCCGGGCGGACTTTTTGGCTAGCTCCTGCGGAGGGCTATTGGTGGGCCTACCTGTGTTTGGTGGGCCTTCGGCCCACCAAACACGGACTCTCCAGATAGCCCCTTCTAACTTTCCTGAAATCATGGATGTAGAAATGTATGTATTCCCCCCACCCATTCACTCACCCATTACCCATCACCCCCCACCCATTCACTCACCCATTACCCATCACCCCCCACCCATTCACTCACCCATTACCCATCACCACACACCCATTCACTCACCCATTACCCATCACCCCCCACCTATTCCCTCACCCATCACCCATCACCCATCACCCCCCACCCATTCACTCACCCATCACCCCACACCCATTACCCATCACCTCACCCATTCACTCACCCATTACCCATCACCCTACATCAAGGTTTCCTCAATTCTCGCAACCCACTTTTTTTTCACAATTCTCGCTAATAGGCTGCTAAAAAAAAAAAAAAAAAAAGTGATCGGATCAACTCATAAGCGAGCTTAAAACCTTCCCCTCGTCGACCTGGTTCCAAAAATGTGCCATATGAGGTGATTGCGCCACGGGGGGCGGAACCTATACCACACACACACACACACACACACACACACACACACACACACACACACACACACACACACACACACACACACACACACACACACACACACACAGACAGACAGACAGACACACTTTCGCTTATATTATTATAGATTAACTCGAGTTATATATTTAAAACATTTGAGATAGCTTATGCAAATGCACTTAAGAAAATTTCAGGATGTCCATTTTTAACCAGTAATCACAGTATTGTCAACATGCTTTTATTAAAACATCATGTAACAACAGTTCAAGCTAGGTATTTTAGATCTTTAAGCAAGAAAAATTATTCTGTATATATTTTGAACAAGCCTTTGTTTTTTGAGGGTATGTCTTTTAAATCTTTTTTAAGTTTTTTATTCAGAATTTATAAAATAACTTTTCTAGATAATAGTATGGATGTAATTTTAGCAAGAATTACTTGGGTTCAGAACCATGAAAATATGAGAGGAGTTCCACTTCCTATAAATTCATGATTTTTTTTTTTTTGTGATATGTAATATACAACTCCTTGTATGTTATGCAATAAAGATGATGATGATGATGATGATGACTACTACTACTACTACTCCTTCTACTACTACTACTACTACTACTACTACTACTACTACTACTACTTTCACTACTGCTGTTATTGTCATTGTTAACACCACCTCTTGTAATGATGTTTTGCTTCATTTCCACTGCTCATTTATAGTCAAGAAATGTCTCATCACTATTAGCCACTCATACAAGATCACCAACGTATACTGTACATGCACGCACATCCGCCACTCATGACAGGGTCCCCATAACAGGAGTGCAGCACGCGACGACAGGTCAAGATTGAGCACGAATCCCCTTCCCACCCACCCAGCCCAGCCAGGTGTCACTCTTTGGAGAAAGCGAAAAAGAAAATGAAACATCATAAGAACGCACCAACCCTCGGTCATTACTAGAGGTGGTGATAACAAGGGCAACAGTAGTAATAGTAGTAGTAGTAGTAGTAGTAGTAGTAGTAGTAGTAGTAGTAAAAGTAGTAGTAGTAGTAGTAGTAGTAGTAGTAGTAGTAGTAGTAGTAGTAGTAGTAGTAGTAGTAGTAGTAGTAGTAGTAGTAGTAGTAGTAGTAGTAGTAGTAGTAGTAGTAGTAGTAGTAGTAGTAGTAGTAGTAGTAATAGTAGTAGTAGTAGTAAAAGTGGTAGTAGTAGTAGTAGTAGTAGTAGTAGTAGTAGTAAAAGTAGTAGTAGTAGTAGTAGTAGTAGTAGTAGTAGTAGTATAGTAGTAGTAGTAGTAGTAGTAGTAGTAGTAGTAGTAGTAGTAGTAGTAGTAGTAGTAGTAGTAGTAGTAGTAGTAGTAGTAGTAGTAGTAGTAGTAGTAGTAATAGTAGTTGCAGTAGTAGTAGTAGGAGGAGGAGGAGGAGGAGGATATTATTGTTAATGTTGTTTCGAACCGGAAGATAACAGAAAACAAACAGAAAATGAGAAACCAAGGAAATACACAATTGAAGAGAAAGGGAGGGTGGGGAAGGAAGGGGAGGCAGAGGGGGAGATGGAGGTGGGGAGGGAGGGAAGGAAAGTGGGAGGTGGAGGGAGGGGGAGGAGAGGCGGCAAGGCTGCTGATCAATAGTTGTACTGAAGGACACCTTGAGCGGTACTCCTTCCCTCACCCACTTCCTGGACACTGTAGGGCGTAGGGCACCTGCAGCACCTAGGCACACCCGCCCGCCCGCCCTGCCCACCACCCACGCCCCCGCATCACCTCCACACACACACACACACACACACACACCACACACACACATGCACGCCCCACCTCCACACACACACACACACACACATGCACGCCCCACCTCCACACACACACACACACACACACCCCGCCGCTGCCTCATGACAACCATACGCCTCACACTCATCAGTAGGAGTAGTAGTAGTAGTAGTAGTAGTAGTAGTAGTAGTAGTAGTAGTAGTAGTAGTAGTAGTAGTAGTAGTAGTAGTAGAAAAAGTAGTAGTAGTAGAAGAAGTAGTAGTAGAAATAGTAGTAGTAGTAGTAGTGGTAGAAGTAGAAGTAGAAGTAGAAGTAGAAGTAGAGTAGTAGTAGTAGTAGTAGTAGTAGTAGTAGTAGTAGTAGTAGGAGGAGGAGAAGAAGCTATAGAGTAGTAGTAAGAGTTGTAGAAGTAGTTAACAGTAGTAGAACAGAAGTAGTAGTAGTAGTAGTAGTAGTAGTAGTAGTAGTAGTAGTAGTAGTAGTAGTAGTAGTAGTAGTAGTAGTAGTAAGTACAAGGTTGATAACAGAAAGACAAACAGAAAATAAGCTCCCTTCCGGTCACTGTCAGTCTGTCACACAAGGCTACCTGTCACCATCACTACTAGAGTAAAAGTTAACTTAGTCCTGCCTATTAACTGAGGCACTGTGACGGCTAACCTCCTAATGCAATAGTGTCCCAGGCAACACTGCATACCGTACGCCTTGCACCCAGGAGCTAGAGGGGAGGGGGGGAGGGAGGGGAAGGGGGAGGGGGGCGAAGGGGGGGAGGGGAGGACATGCGCAGTTTCGTGGTGGAGCAAGTAATACAACAAGGAAGGAATTTAACTCCTTCACGCCCAGATCTTTCCTTTGCTATAAAAAAAATCGTATGTTGTTAGCCATAAAATTACGAAAAGTAACTGATTATACCAAATTAGTTAGCCGACAAGGATACTAAACAGGTCATAGCTATAAAATATTCCTTATATTCACTAAAAATTGTCTAATGGTACCCAAATTACAATGGAAATTACGTTCTGGGTCTCAAGGGGTTAAGGCTGAGATAACATACGTGGTTCCTACCTAGACAATTTGCATGTACACCTAGTAATAGTGAGGTTATTGACAATACGAATAGCCAAGGGAATAGGATCCTCTCTCTCTCGGCCTTGCAAATAGCCATCACGCCAGACTGAATCCCGACAGTGCGTGGGATTCGAACGAAGGGTTGTTGCTCTCGAACCCAACTCACTACCACTACGCCATCGTGAGGGGTATGCATAGGAATACATAGGAAGAACAGATACCAGGAGACCTATTGGTGTATAACGAGGGTATCTGCTGAACTACATACTACTAACTCTCAAACTACATGTAAGAGAACAGTTAGAAAAGACTACTATGCCCCTAAAGAAGATAGGAACATGGAAGTCTCATAGTGAAGAATGATAGGATATGTAGTATGCTAACTGATGCTACCACTAACACTAATCGTTCCGGGGGACGTTATAATATAATTCACAGGGGTAGGAAGGGAGGAAGGAAAGAAAGGAGGAGGAGGAGGAAGCAGGAACAGATGATGGTGAAGGGGAAGGAGTAGAAGGCGGACAACGAGTAAGATGAGACAAGGATTCCAATGTGACTTTTTAGGATGAGACAAAGATTCAAATGTGACTTTAGGATGAGACAAGGATTCGAATGTGACTTTTTAGGATGAGACAAGGATTCGAATGTGACTTTTTAGGATGAGAAAAGGATTCCAATGTGACTTTTTAGGATGAGACAAGGATTCGAATGTGACTTTTTAGGATGAGACAAAGATTCAAATGTGACTTTTTAGGATGAGACAAAGATTCCAATGTGACTTTTTAGGATGAGACAAGGATTCCAATGTGACTTTTTAGGATGAGACAAGGATTCCAATGTGACTTTTTAGGATGAGACAAGGATTCGAATGTGACTTTTTAGGTTGAGACAAGGATTCCAATGTGACTTTTTAGGATGAGACAAGGATTCCAATGTGACTTTTTAGGATGAGACAAGGATTCCAATGTGACTTTTTAGGATGAGACAAAGATTCAAATGTGACTTTTTAGGATGAGACAAGGATTCCAATGTGACTTTTTAGGATGAGACAAGGATTCCAATGTGACTTTTTAGGATGAGACAAGGATTCCAATGTGACTTTTTAGGTTGCGACAAGGATTCCAATGTGACTTTTTAGGATGAGACAAGGATTCAAATGTGACTTTAGGATGAGACAAGGATTCGAATGTGACTTTTTAGGTTGAGACAAGGATTCCAATGTGACTTTTTAGGATGAGACAAGGATTCCAATGTGACTTTTTAGGATGAGACAAGGATTCCAATGTGACTTTTTAGGATGAGACAAGGATTCCAATGTGACTTTTTAGGATGAGACAAGGATTCCAATGTGACTTTTTAGGATGAGACAAAGATTCAAATGTGACTTTAGGATGAGACAAGGATTCGAATGTGACTTTTTAGGATGAGACAAGGATTCGAATGTGACTTTTTAGGATGAGAAAAGGATTCCAATGTGACTTTTTAGGATGAGACAAGGATTCGAATGTGACTTTTTAGGATGAGACAAAGATTCAAATGTGACTTTTTAGGATGAGACAAAGATTCCAATGTGACTTTTTAGGATGAGACAAGGATTCCAATGTGACTTTTTAGGATGAGACAAGGATTCCAATGTGACTTTTTAGGATGAGACAAGGATTCGAATGTGACTTTTTAGGTTGAGACAAGGATTCCAATGTGACTTTTTAGGATGAGACAAGGATTCCAATGTGACTTTTTAGGATGAGACAAGGATTCCAATGTGACTTTTTAGGATGAGACAAGGATTCCAATGTGACTTTTTAGGATGAGACAAGGATTCCAATGTGACTTTTTAGGATGAGACAAGGATTCCAATGTGACTTTTTAGGATGAGACAAGGATTCCAATGTGACTTTTTAGGTTGCGACAAGGATTCCAATGTGACTTTTTAGGATGAGACAAGGATTCAAATGTGACTTTAGGATGAGACAAGGATTCGAATGTGACTTTTTAGGTTGAGACAAGGATTCCAATGTGACTTTTTAGGATGAGACAAGGATTCCAATGTGACTTTTTAGGATGAGACAAGGATTCCAATGTGACTTTTTAGGATGAGACAAGGATTCGAATGTGACTTTTTAGGATGAGACAAGGATTCCAATGTGACTTTTTAGGACGAGACAAGGATTCGAATGTGACTTTTTACTTAGGATGAGACAAGGATTCGAATGTGACTTTTTAGGATGAGACAAGGATTCCAATGTGACTTTTTAGGATGAGACAAGGATTCCAATGTGACTTTTTAGGATGAGACAAGAATTCCAATGTGACTTTTTAGGATGAGACAAGGATTCCAATGTGACTTTTTAGGATGAGACAAGGATTCGAATGTGACTTTTTAGGATGAGACAAGGATTCCAATGTGACTTTTTAGGATGAGACAAGGATTCCAATGTGGCTTTTTAGGATGAGAAAAGGATTCCAATGTGACTTTTTAGGATGAGACAAGGATTCCAATGTGACTTTTTAGGATGAGACAAGGATTCCAATGTGACTTTTTAGGATGAGACAAGGATTCCAATGTGACTTTTTAGGATGAGGCAAGGATTCCAATGTGACTTTTTAGGGTGAGACAAGGATTCCAATGTGACTTTTTAGGATGAGACAAGGATTCCAATGTGACTTTTTAGGATGAGACAAGGATTCCAATGTGACTTTTTAGGATAAGACAAGGATTCGAATGTGACTTTTTAGGATGAGACAAGGATTCCAATGTGACTTTTTAGGATGAGACAAGGATTCCAATGTGACTTTTTAGGATGAGACAAGGATTCCAATGTGACTTTTTAGGATGAGACAAGGATTCCAATGTGACTTTTTAGGATGAGACAAGGATTCCAATGTGACTTTTTAGGATGAGACAAGGATTCGAATGTGACTTTTTAGGATGAGACAAGGATTCCAATGTGACTTTTTAGGATGAGACAAGGATTCCAATGTGGCTTTTTAGGTTGAGACAAGGATTCCAATGTGACTTTTTAGGATGAGACAAGGATTCCAATGTGGCTTTTTAGGATGAGACAAGGATTCGAATGTGGTTTTTTAGGATGAGACAAGGATTCGAATGTGACTTTTTAGGATGAGACAAGGATTAGAATGTGACTTTTTAGGATGAGACAAGGATTCGAATGTGACTTTTTAGGATGAGACAAGGATTCGAATGTGGCTTTTTAGGATGAGACAAGGATTCGAATGTGGCTTTTTAGGATGAGACAAGGATTCGAATGTGACTTTTTAGGATGAGACAAGGATTCGAATGTGACTTTTATATATTCCTATACAGCCAGGCCCGTAGCCACGACTTGAAATTTGGGGGGGCTATTTCCATCTTGGAAAGTTTTACATACCTTGGTAGCGCAGTCCATAATGACGATGGGTCACGTCAAGAAGTCTTACGGCGGATTGGCATAGCCCACGGTGTTATGGACTCGCTCAGCGGGAGTATTTGGCATTGTCGTACCTGTGCAGAAGGACAAAGATCCGATCTTCAGTCGCTTGTGATCCCTGTCTTTCTCTATGGTTGTTGAGACAAGGACACAAATAGTGACTTGAAGAGACAAATCAATGCCTTTGGTAATAAGTGTCTTCGCAGAATCTGGGTATCGCTGGGATGATTACGTGTCAAATCAGCGATTGCACCGTGAGACTGAATCGAGGCCTATCACCTGCATAGTCCGTCAGCGCCAACTTCGGCTATATGGGCATGTGGCACGCTACCCTGAAACCGATCCTTCCCATCGGGTTGTATCTGTAAGAGACAATCCGGCGTGAAGGAGGCCAAGGGGGCGCCCACAAGGCTCGTGGCTGGGGCAAGTTGATGTTTCTTTTTCGAGAGCTGCTTGGTATGGGAAAGGAGCCTGCATGGGAACTCGCGCGTGGTGACCCCCGGGAGTGGCGTCGTAGGGTGGGCGAGGCGACGCGCCCCCCGGCGTATGCCCCCAATGATTGATTGATTGATTGATTTCCATCGTAGAGGGGAGGCTATATTATTTTTTAAATTTCCTTCCACGTATATTTCTACTACAATTTCTTTCTACTAGACTAGTACCTACAGTAGTGTGCAATTTAGTCCGGACAGTATCAAATTTTGTTACTTTTTCATAATATGTCTTAATCTTTGGCTACACTAATGAAGTTTCTTTTGTTTTCTGTGCAGAATAGTGTACTGGTGACATCTGGCATCTATTCTGCTGTGACCACGCTCCAGTAAACCCGCCAGTGCTACACCAGAGCTTGTTGTGGAAGTTTATTGCTGAGAGCGTGCTCCGTGCGTTCGTGCTCCATTCATTATTAGCCCTTAAATTCATGATGGATATCACACCCAAGAAGCGTGCAAGTATTGTAGCTCTTAGAAAACATGCTGGTTTTAGCATTAGACAGATTTCTGAGAAAATGAAGGTGGCAAAGTCAACTGTTGGCAATATTGTAAAAAGAGCTGAAGACACTGGTGAACATTCAACACTGCGCCGAGGAAAATGTGGAAGAAAACGCAAGACAACACCTCACGATGACACAGGTTATTATCAGAAATAGTGTGAAGGATCCTAAGAAAACCAGTAAAGACCTTCAGAGAGATTTGTCTTCAGCTAGCGTAAATGTTGCTTCTTCAACTGTCCGGCGAAAGCTCCTTGAGGTTGGCAGAGTTGCCAGAAAACCGGTACATAAACAGTTATTGACTTCTGCTATGAAGACAAAACGTCTTCGTTGGGCACGCAAGTATGCTGGATGGAAGGCAGATGACTGGAGGAAAGTTCTATTTTCAGACGAATCGCATTTTGAAGTGCATGGATGGGTACAGGTCAGTGGTAGTGAGACGAAGCAAAGGTGAACCACTTCGGCCAGGACACATTCAACAAGCGCCAAAACACCCACCTAAGAAGATGTTTTGGGGTTGTTTTACTGCTAAGGTCTAGGGCGGCTTGTTAATGTTGAGGGAATGATGAACAGCGATAAATACAAGGCAGTCCTGGAGGCTCACTTGCTTCCTGTGATGCAAAGGGACTTCCCTGATGGAGGCGGCATTTCCAGCAGGATCTCGCTCCGTGCTATACTTCCCGGAAAATGCGCACATTGTTCGAAGAAAGTGGACTCACCATTCTAGATTGGCCTGGGAATTCTCCTGACATAAACCCCATTGAGAATCTATGGGCTATAATCAAACGTAGAATCGAGAAAGACGACTGTTCGACGATGCAGAAGCTGATTTGTGCTGTTATTAAGGCCTGGTACCATGACGAAGAACTAGCAGAAATGTGTTCAAGCTTGGTGGAATCTTTGCCAAAGCGAGTGGAACTGCTTGTAATAGCAGAGGGTGGTCATATCTCATATTAAATGTATCATCTATCTTACCATTGACATGTTTTAGGCCTGGTACCATGACGAAGAACTAGCAGAAATGTGTTCAAGCTTGGTGGAATCTTTGCCAAAGCGAGTGGAACTGCTTGTAATAGCAGAGGGTGGTCATATCTCATATTAAATGTATCATCTATCTTACCATTGACATGTTTTTTCGGAATAAACATCAATTTAACAAATAATTGTATTATTTCATCACTGTCCGGACTAAATTGCACACTACTGTATGTTTTTACTAGAATTTACTAAATGAACTAGAATAGAATGAATAGAATGAATGAATGTAGCTGTATAGAATCAAATCATGTCATGAAAAAGTAGCAAATCTGGCTTTCTTTTCGTATTTCTTTCCCTTGTGTGTAGGCAAATCAATACACGCTTCTTAGTTTAAAAAAAACTTCTGGGGGGGCTAATGAGCTTCTTGCCCCCCTAGCCCCCCCGTGGCGTATTCGGGCTTGTATACAGTTGTACGTAAGGCTGAGAGAGGAGGAGGGAGGGGGTAAGGCTTCTCTCTCGGCTTTGGCTGTACGTATGTTTCATCAACCCGCGTTAACCCCTTCACGCCCAGATCTTTCCTTTGCTATATAAAATCGTCTGTTGTTAGCCATAAAATTTCGAAAAGTAACTAAATATACCAAATTAACTAGTGGACAAGGATACTACACAGGTCATATCTATAAAACATTGCTTATATTCACTAAAAATCGTTTAATGGGACCCAAATTACAATGGAAATTACGTTCTGGGCCTCAAGGCGTTAACAAGAAAACAAATCAAGAAAGTCAATGCACTTGTGCAGAGAGAGAGAGAGAGAGAGAGAGAGAGAGAGAGAGAGAGAGAGAGAGAGAGAGAGAGAGAGAGAGAGAGAGAGAGAGAGAACCGTGAGGGGACTTAAACATGTTAAATAGATGAGAGCTATGTAATAAGAGATAGGAAAAGACACCACTCTTTATCACTGAAATATCAAAGAAACAAAAATGGAGATGGACATGATATTAACCCCTTGAGGCCCAGAGCGTAATTTCCATTGTAATTTGGGTACCATTAGACGATTTTGAGTTAATATAAGCAATGTTTTATAGATATGACCTGTTTAGTATCCTTGTCCACTAGCTAATTTGGTATATTAAGTCACTTTTCGTAATTTTATGGCTAATAACAGAGGATTTTATATAGCAAAGGAAAGATATGAGGCACCCGCTGCCAGATGGCCTAACCCTTCTCGCGCTGATTTTCAGTTTTCACCGTCTCCATCATGTCTAGAGTCCCAGGCAGCAGGTGGCGTAAGTGGTTAAGCGATATTCGACCATCTAGGGTGACTAGATGGTCGAATATCGCTTAACCACTTACGCCACCTGCTGCCTGGGACTCTAGACATGCTGGAGACGGTGAAAATCAGCGCGAGAAGGATTAGGCCCGCCTGGCAGTGGGTGCCTCAATTATGGGTATGAAGGTGTTTAAAGTAGGAACACCATCAATGACAAATGAAGTAGGAGGCAGAGCAAGGATAACATACAAACTATATAATTAGTATCCTCTATAGGCCTACACAGTAAACCCTCACTTTAACGAACCAAAATTGAGGGTTGTTAAAGCCCCGTATAAGAAAAAGTTCGTTAAAGCCGAAATTCGTTATATAGAGGTCCGTAAAAGCGAGGGTTTATTGTATATTATCCTTGAGGCAGAGTGACTGGGCGCTAAGAAACCATGCAGTGGGCACCATATAAGGTCACCAAAAGGGAAGTGGTGACCTGAAAACTGACACATGTGCACGCAAACTTTAGCAGAGACCGGCATAATAGAGGGTTGTGAGGAGGCCTTTGTCCAGCCTGTATTCTTGACCGCCATTTGTGTGAGTGTATACTATAGTGGTGAGGAAAGGACAATGGGTCAACCTGAGTGCCAAAGGTTGTGTCTATACTCATGACGCCTGCACATGCTATCAAGGCGCTCTCTCTCTCTCTCCTCTCTTCCTCTCTCTCTCTCCTCTCTCTCTCTCTCTCTCTCTCTCTCTTCTCTCTCTTCTCTCTCTCCTCTCTCTCTCTCTCTCTTTCTCCTCTCCACTGTCTATCTCTCTCTCTCTCTCTCTCTCTTCTCTCTCTTTCTCTCTCTCTCTCTCCTTCTCTTTCTCTCCTCTCTCTCTCTCTTTCTCTCCTCCTCTCTCTCTCTCTCTCTCTCTCTCTCTCTCTCTCTCTCTCTCGTCATCTCTCTCTCTTCTCTCTTTCTCTCTCTCTCCTCGTCTGTCTGCTCTCTCTTTTCCCTCTCTCTCTCTTCTCTCTCTCTCTCTCTCTCTCTCTCTCTCTCTCTCTCTCTCTCTCTCTCTCTGATATTTAACTCATCACCATCAACACCCCCCCAACCCCACCATCATTCCTACAGGACCTACACACACTAACAAAATAAAGGAAAAAAAAGTTTCGCTATAGCCTATGCATCTCCCAGTGTCGCTTTCCTTATATATACAAGAACATACAGCGTTTGGTCAATACGTACTCACTACATTATTGCTGCCTGGTTTTGTGATAACGCACACTCAAGCTGTTGTATTTTAATTAATAGACCTATACGGAGGGGTGAACAGGCCCTCCTAGCTTTATGGAAGAACCTCCTGACGCTGGAAGGGTGCGCGGAATTAGGCGTTTTATGCTCAAGTTCCAATTGTTTGTGTCAAATCAAGTTTTTCTGTAACAAAATTGTTTTCTATCAGTTTGTTGAGTAATATTTGAGTAACAAGCATTCAGTGCTTGAGAATTGGTGAATCTTCTCATTGGGTAAGAAACGTCGTGGATTGTTCAAGCTCGGAATGTTTTTGGCAAGTGTTACCCTCCAAGATATAAGACCGCTTCCTTCTTCAGTGAGGTGCATTTTGGACAAGGAAATGGAGTTCCTTGCATCCAATATTGTGCATAAAGTCAATGTAATTACGTAGGTGGCGACGCATGGCGGAGAGAAGTAACAAGCGACAAAGAGTTGACGATAGTTCAACAGTCTCGCATTGCTGCGATATTTTGTAAATAAAGTATATAACCAATTTATATGTACAATGCCTCAGGTACACCACGACAAATGAAGAAACAAACGCTGGATTATGTAATTAGGCCCTGAAGATGTTGTAGTGTAAGTAGCAATTCGGGAGAAGCATGGTTTGATTGCTGCCTCGTGCAAGGTCTCGTGTGCTTTATATATTGAAGCTGTGACCGGGGCACGAAACAGATTTTGTTGTACTTAAATGCTTGGAGCAAGATGTGCGAGCGTGAGTCAAGGAGACCTCGTGGCCGCTGCAGCTTACTTTAAGATGACTCAGCCTCGATGATAATTGTCGAAACATTGTAAAGCAGGCCAATGGGTGACCCGGGCATGGTCAAAGCCGTCTCTATGTAAGGAGACGGCTTTGGCATGGTGCAGGTGGAAGGGCGGCAGCATGGGTGTGGTGGGCGTGTTATGGGAGAAGCGAGAAAGAGCTTATTAGATAGAGATCCTAAAGACCGATCCCTGGATAAGACCATGGAACTAACATACCACACACACCCCATCCCCTTGCTCAAGGACCGCAGTCAAGTGCCCGCTGTGTCAGTGAAAAAACATATGGGCTTGAGTGAGCCTCGAACCTAAGACCTATATACTGAGAGGCAGGCGAGGACGTTATCCAAAGTAGCGAGCTAGCCTTGTGTGTGGTTGTGTGTATTTGTGTGTAGCTATGTGTGTGTGTATGTGTGCGTGTGTGTTTATCTAGTTGTAGCATACAGTGCCTGAGCTATACTTGTGTGGTCCTGTCTCTGTAGCTATCTATGTTTAATTGTTTATTGAATTTTCCCTTGATGTTGTGTGTGTGTGTGTGTGTGTGTGTGTGCGTGTGTTATCACTGTGGTCTAAATTTAAGTGTGCGCTGGACTAGCGATCACCAGCTATACATATAACCCTTCCGATAGAGAGCATAGCTATGGATCATAGGACCAATCTTTGGGTAAGGCTGGGACTCACAAACCACACCCTCAAGGGGGACAGTAACTGTACTCTGTTGTCAGTGTAAAACCTTAGAGGCTTGAGCAAGTCACGAACCTACGACCTGTTGGATTGCAGGCGAGGATCTTATCAACTACTATATGGTAGTTACAGTTATCTATGAGAGTATAGGGACTTATCGATAATAATTATTCATAATGTCAAGGATGAGGTTGATGTGCATGTTTACAGCCTGCCTTCCTTACGAGATGTTTAGGGGAAAGCCTGCCAGTATAGTATTGCTGTTGTTGCTTCTGTGCTAGATATCAAACACCCTCTTGGACTGGCTCCTCTGTACATTCTGGAGCTGCTGTTATATACTGTACACACGAGCATCTCACAGTAACTACCTGCACATCTAAATCGTTCTTACCTAACAATCATGATAGTGCCTACACTATCCTTCAAGGAGCTTCTGTGCTCTCATTCCCATTAAGCATCTCTAATGTACATTTATTTATTTATTTATTTACTGAACTAAATTGCCCCCACACCCCTTTTTATATTCTCTTACTGTCTTCTTAATAGGGACTGCCAACTAAGCGGGCTTTTTGTTACTTCTTTTTTTTTGCCCTTGGCCAGTCATTTTTTTATTTATTATACTGGAATATAATAATAAGAGAGAGAAACTTAATAACCGTTATTTTATCATGGTAATAGTAAGTGCAATAATTACCGTAATTCATATTGCTATGCAGGATTAGCAAAAAATCCGTTCTTATGTCAGATCGATGATGCGTCAGAAGACGCATAAAAAGAGTTCATTGAGCTTATCCACGATTCAACAGCCAAGAATGTGTTCCAGTCAAACTCCTTGTCTAGCTTCTGGTGTTCAATGATGGAATCATATCCCAAAATAAGTGATCTGGCAGTTCTAGTTATTTTGCCTTTTGCTTCAACCTACCTGTGCGATAACCTACCTTGTTAATAATAAAAAAAGTTATTTGTCTGTACGTAAATCTTGGGAATATCTATTCTGTTACGTGAATTTGTTATACTTAAGATTGCTGTTTTTAAAACGTGAAACTGATGTGTTTGGTTATGTTATTATTATTTTTTTTTATTCATACATGTGCTTGCAAGCTCAAAAACAAGGCAAGTATTATAAGGATAGCTTTTGCATACAATACCTACAACTATAACATGACATTTTTCCTATGTATTTTACTTAAATAAAAAAGTCTGCTGAACAGAGCGTGTTCTGTTTTCATATAAATAGGCCTACAGCTTAATCAGCATAACAGTGCAAGGCATTTTACATGAATGTATTCAATATTTTGCAGAAAAATCTTCTATTCATTTTGCTGGCTTAGCCTATTTCGTTGTAGGGGTCCACAGGTGGAAAAGTGACTGGAAAAGGGGGAATGGGACAAAAAAGGTTGGGAACCATTGCTATAGCGCCTGTAGGCTACTTTTCTTTTCTTTTGAGGACTCAGGTGGTTGGCCCTGCATATTCTGGAGGGTCGTGATGTCGGTCGCCCTCGCCCGTTGGTGGCGCAGGCTTGATTTTTATAGGTGAGTCCTTCACATCACAGACCTTTGTGATGTTTATAAAAAAAATAATTTAAAAAAATACACCACAGACATGTCACACTAGCCTTGTGTCCCGGGGTAGCGGTTGTCACCCACCACAGGCTGATGCGACGGAAATTAGCACCGAAGCCACGCGCAGCTGAGCGTATGCCTCCAGCTTTACCTTTACCTAACAGGCATGTCGAAGCATCGTGACCTGGCACCTCAAGGGACACGCAACGCCTCACACCGTAGCTACTTGCGTCTTTCTTTTTTTTTTTTTTTTTTTTTGTCATGAACATCTCAGCGGGTCAATAAGACTGCCGCACCAACTAAGCAAACAACCTCGATAACTTCAGACGCCATAATTAGGCATCAACCCTCCACACCTGTGCGCCCCCACCTGTGTGAGTCCCTGTAACACTCCCTCCACGACCATCATTCATCAGCAAGCTTCACACTGATAACTTTGATGACTATTTACACCTTAGCCTGAAGCACTCATCAATTCACTAGTTAGGGAATGTTTTCGTGTAGTGTAAGTTTGTGATCCACTTAGCATTGGAGGCTTTCGGGCCACCACACCTGTATGCCAGTACTACACACCTGTGCTCCTTCACTCTCCTTCACCTAGGGACCCTCCACCTCTTTAGAAGAAAAAAATACAACTAGAATAAATACATAATGAACCTTAACTCTCCTTCAGCTAGGGACCCTCCATCTCCTTAGAAATAAAAATCCAACTAGAATAAACACGGTAAATTTCCAGACGAATATCGAACTTCCTTTGGTGAACGAAACAATTTTGTTCTGGTGAGTTTTGATGTGTTTTGAATTAATCTGCTAACCGTTTATGTCGCAAATCACTTTTTTTGTGTGTGTGTGTGATTTGCAACAAAAAATGACAAATAAACAAATTGAACCAAACCAAACCTATACCTAACCTAACCTTTACCTAACATAACATAACCTTTATAAAAAAAAAAAAAAAAAAAATAAAAAAAAATTGCGACAGAAAAGGTTAGCAGATTAATTCTAAACACATAAAAACTCGCCAGAAAAAGAAAAAAAATTCCTCCACCAAAGTTAATTCGGTGTTCATCTGGAATAATACCATAAATACATCATGAACCTTTGTAGTACTTACCCCCGTTGAAAGAGATCGACGTTGTAGAACTTATGGATGTGAAGTGCCAGTTCGATAGTCGCCTGAAGCTCTCCCATGATGCAAAGGCACGTGTCCCTTACTTCGCCGCCTCCTCCTCCGTCCCTCCGCCCTTACACTGCTTCTGACTCCCGTGTCTCTTTATCTGTATCCACGTATCACTGGCTCAGTATAACAGCAGTAACTTTGATATTTCGCTGCATTTTCCATGTGCCATCTTTTCTTTGTTGGCAAAAACTGTAGTGGTTTTCACATGGGTGCAGCGTTCCTCCGTGCACACTTTTAACACTTGTATTGAGGTGACCTCTTTCCTTAGTGATGATAATCTTTGGTATTTTCTTTGGCAGTCTCTAGCATTAAAATTTACTTCACTACACCCATGCTTCACGCCGATGTAATGGTTTGATCAATGGTCACACGAGGGGCCACGTGACAATGGGTCAGTGGGGCGCCTGATGTAAGGTCATGAGACAACCCGCGACAGGCTGCCGGACACCCGTAAGCATGTGGTGACCAAGTTTGCTTCAGCCATCACGCCTGCCTTTCAAAGTGAGCAAAGGACAGATCTAACATTTTCACTACGCATAACGAAACATTTCTGCTTTACACATAAACTTTTAAACGTATATAATCGATGAAGCTACGTGTGAAAGCTTTACGACGTCTATCAAGCAGCTGACGTCGTGACTTTCCTTCAGTTCCATGGATTTCCACTTTTCATTGATTTTGATTTGGCATCACATTCTTAAAGATATCGTGGAGGCGGCGGTGGCGCCAGCGGTGTTACGCTGCCTCAGGCCAAGCAGCGGTGGCGGCGGTGGAGGCCGGTGGGACGCCGCGACGGGGGCGTCAGGCGGCTTGCCGGGGCGGGGGTCGCGGCGCATCCCTCACGCCAAGAACACCTGGCCAGGGGGAACCCACCGCCCGCATCTGTGGCAAGGCGGCAAGGGTTAGTGTGGTGGCGGGGCAATCATAGCCTAATCTACTTGTTCCAAACCTCTCCTAACTCATCCATTCGACCATTCCATTCATCCTCATTCAACGTCTTATCATGTCATCATAAGCATGTGAGTGTCTGTGTGTGTGTGTGTGTGTGTGGCGGAACTGCATGGGGGCATGGGGGGCACGTGCCCCCACATTTTAGGGCGGTGCCCCCCTCCCTTTGAATAACTATATAACTTGGTAACATACTGAGAAAAATCTGCCAATATTGTTGATCTAAAGTTTACACTCATGAATGGATCTATAATAACATGATAATGCAAAAAATAAATTCATATAAATTCTCTCTCTCCCTCTCTCTCTCTATATATATATATACAGTATATATAATGAAAACTATGGTGCCCCCCATATTTAGCTATCTATCCCTCCCCCATAAGAACATAAGAACATAAGAAAATAAGGAAGCTACAAGAGGCCGTGAGACCTACACGAGGTAGTTTCTGTAGTTCCCATTTTGACACCCCTTGTTCCGCCACTGGTGTGTGTGTGTGTGTGTGCGTGTGTGAAATTAAAGATAAAAGGTGTACATACTCATATAGAAAGTTAGACATGCTTTGCACTTGATCACGATGTAAAAAATATCATCAACAGGGTACAACATACTACTACCACTACCACAACTGCAGCTGCTACTACTACTACTACTACTTCGACTAAATCTAATTCACGGCAAGGTCAATTTAACAAATCAAATAATAATGATTATAATGTTCGTGTGTGCTTCACATTCATCAACAGTACAATAATTGTCTGTTCACATTTTCTTGCACCTTTGTCTTGCCCTGCTCCAACAACATAAAAAGTGTCAAGGTGGATTCATTCAGTAGAGTAATGTCTGCCTCCGCAAGGTGGAAGAGGGAGGCTAGCGTGACTGTGCGGAGGCAAGTGTGAAGGTCAGCCTGCAAGCCGACCATTACACCTCATACCTGTATTGCAATCAAGGTTGTCACTATACTACTGTCATGGCCACTGCTATTATCATTATACCACACTGTGGTCTATATAGGCCACTCTGTGGTGCAGTCACCCTGGGTGGTTAACCATATACGAGTCGTCAGCCGTGACTCCTGAGACGTGAGGCGTGGAGCGCGTGTCCCTATATTCCCTGGCTGTCACGGCAGGCGTCTGAGAGGGACGAGGGCAGAAAGTCGGCATCCCTCGTCTGGTGGTGTCATTTACCGTGGGGAAAAGAATAGAAAATACAGAAACCAGTTTCTTGTTGCGTGTCACCCCACTATTTGATAAAAAGACAAATTGTATGAAAGAAATTAATCATTTCAATTAATATTATATCCTGTATCAATCATTATTATTATTACTAATATATATATATATATATATATATATACACACTCAATCACGGATGCTTTCTATGGTAAAAAAAAATCCATAGCATTGCTACGTATCACAGCATTCTTTTCTGCAACATTTGTGTTGGGCGTAAGTAGAAATATTTCTTGAATAACAATCTGACGTATAATTGTGTGATAAGCTTTGGTTTGCTGCTGCTGATAACGACGATGTCAGTGAATAACAGATAGATAAGAGAGAGAGAGAAAGAGAGATGAAACAGGTCCTGCAGAGCAGCAGAGGGCAGCATTCCTGTGGCGACACAAACGTCACAGCAGCAGCAGGAACATTCCGTCACAATCAAGTCTTCGATCAGCAAGACCTTGATGCGGAAATACTTGTTACTCGCGTATATTGATCAGACTCGCAGCCTTTATTGTCTCCAGTGCCGCAAAACGCTCCACCAGCTCCAGGCCATGCCTTCACGGTGTGTCTGTGTGCCCCGTCATCACGCTGACGCCTTCATTCAAGGTTATCCTAATACCTTCCGTCATCTTTATAGCATTTATCCGACAAATAAAATTCGTCTTGCGAGCTCGGCGTGGTAGCGTAGCAGTAAACGCGCAAGTACCATTGCAATTATGCCAAATATTTTTGCATGGAAATCACCGAGGCACTATCTGGTGGCACTAGTGGTAAAGGTCAGAGAGCAAGGTGTGGCAGGGACAAAGGTGGGTTGAGGAGGAGCGTTTGGGATAAGGACGACCTTCCTCTCATGTAAACAGCGCCACCATGATCAGCTGAGTAGCAGACGACACCACTCTCCTCCCTCGACTCTGTGTGTGTTTTACCCCCGAAACAGCCACTGATAGACCCTGCCACGATTCTACTGCGTAACTACAACTACCATGGCTGATCTAAAGTGCAGTCACACAAATTGATCGACTAACCATTGATATTCAAAGATATTGAGGGTGACGCCGCGCACACATCCTCACGCCACTCGGTGTGTGACAAGACTGACAGCGCGGGGCCATCTGTTGGCACACAGCCTCACCACAGCCTGACCTGCGCCACACGTGTTGCTACACTCGCCACGCCATATAAAGATTTTCCTGTTTAATCATAGGCAGATTCAAAGATATGTATCACAGGTTCCACTATCAAACAGCCGTTCTTTATTGCATATAGTAATTATTGATTTAATGGAATACTTTGCATAATGGCTTATCATACAGCATATGCCCGGGTAATGGCTTAATTTCTGGCTTCAGCAAGGCCTTAGTTAAGTATAAAATGAATAAAGACAGATATCTGCTTCACTGAATACAAAGAAGCGTGGCATAAGATACCTAATATGTCACGTAAAGTTCATGTTCTACCTAGGTAGCCTCTATGATGTTAAATAATGATCATGTCTTTTTGTTCTTATAATTTAGTAATTTTTGTACGCACCTCCTGTAGCCGCAAGTTTAGTAGCGGGCGCGATACACAACCATGAACTGAGATCAAAGTCATGTATATGACAGGCTTATACAATTAAGTAACACACCATCAGAGATATGCATCACGGGTCATATGGACCTTAGTAATGTAACGCAATATAACTACATGAAGAAAAAAATCTCAAACAAATGTAGTGTAGTAGTTATAGACTCTTCAAGGTGGCGAATGAAGGTTTGTCATGCAGCTTATGGGCAAACAGGTTTTGTAATCTAATATCTTTGTGGTTTTTGTCAGAGAGAGAGAGAGAGAGAGAGAGAGAGAGAGAGAGAGAGAGAGAGAGAGAGAGAGAGAGAGAGAGAGAGAGAGAGTTGAAGAGGAGAAAGAACTGCAAAAGAATTTTTCAATATAGTCTCAACTCTCAGTTATCACATTTTTACACTTCTTACTATTAGTTACGGTAAATTAAGGCGTTAAGCTTTATCCACACTTTCAATTTATAATGTAACTTGACTTTGCTCTTTAATTGATACATCTTTGTAAGTATAACCGGCCTACAGTTGGCGTGCCCGCAGACTGAGCCACTCTATTCTTTCCTCCGTCCTTCTACCTTGCAAGCAGGGGCGTATTTAGGATCTTGAAACATTGGGGGCTTAAATTAGCCACGGCCGTCTTATACAAGGCTTGAACGATGGGCCGTGACGTCATCAGCCTTGGTCATCTCAGCCGCTCCGTCCTCTCCCTCGCTCTGTCTGTCCCACGTATATTATACAGTAATTTATAAATGCAAATTATAAATGTTATCTTCGTAAATGTTTGTTCTATAATATTATCAAATAAAAAACAGTAAAACACGCTCAAGAAATGCCATTACGAGACTGAAGAAATATGCATGAACTTATTATTCACTTCAACTCTTCGCCATTTAAAACTTTGCGAGTCAACATTTACCATGAAACATATCAATAGAAGCGCAATTTTATTAGATTTCCATTGATATATTTCGTTATCTGATAAATGAATTAGAACCATGCATAAATTAGCGTTAGATAAATAAATAAAATCATCAATCGAGTAATTTTCCCGATTGATGATGTTATTTATTTAGTTAACGCTAATTTATGCATGGTACTAATTCATTTATCAGAAAACGAAATATATAAGTGAATAAATAACATCATCAATCGAGAAAATTACCCGATTGATGATGTTATTTATTTAGTTAACGGTAATGTATGTAATGATGTCATTTATCCACTTAAATATTTCGTTTTCTGATAAATGAATTAGTACCATGCATAAATTAGCGTTAACTAAATAAATAACATCATCAATCGGGAAAATTACCCGATTGATGATATGTTATTTATTTATCTAACGCTAATTTATACATGGTTCATGCATATTTCTTCAGAGTCTCGTAATGGCATTTCTTTAGCGTGTTGTACTGTTTCTTATTTGATAATATTATAGAACAAACATTTACGAAGATAACATTTATAAATAGCATTTATAAATTACTGTATAATATACGTGGGACCAAGGGCGTAGCCAGGAAAAATAATTGGGGGGGGGCACCTCCCAATGATGGTTGAGGGGTGGGTGCCTTAATCAGCTGGGGGTCTGGGAGGCGCTGTAAGCCCCCCAGAGAATATTGTTGAAGATATGACTTAATTGGGGGCATATTGAGCCCTATGGGTGTCATTTATTGGTTCTTTGCATGATATTTAATATAGTAAAATTGATGAAATTATACCATACACTCCTACAGTTAGATGTGTTGAATTGGGGGGGGGGCCATGGCCCCATTGGCCCCCCCCCTCTGGCTACGCCCTTGCGTGGGACAGACAGCGAGGGAGAGGACGGAGCGGGTGAGATGACCAAGGCTGATGACGTCACGAGGCTGTGACCAGTGTTGCCAGACAGTCTAGTCTCAAAATCCCTAAATATTCGGGGGAAAATCCCCAAAAATCCCCATTTCACATATTTCCATACTTATTATAAAAAAGCTGAAATACATAGCTACTCCACATGTAAATTAAAATTGCCATGTTGATTTTAATGTACAAATAATTCATACTTTGTTTTACACAATATATTACATTACACATGAAGTAGCATAATTCACTTTTTTATTATAATCATCACAAGGACTGCAAAAAAAAAAAAGGCAGTAATAGGATACCGCCTCATGAGCATTTAATAAAAAATACATTTAATAAAAATGTCTACTTAAGGCTGATGGGGATGATATATTTCCTTAAATTGCTTAGAAATATGATACAGAAATAAATGAAAATATTAATGCTCTTAGCCTCTTGGGGAACTTAAATAATCCAACTAATATTCTGGACATACTGTACGTACTACCTAAGTCAGAAAGAAAGAATAGAATAACACATTTGCATACTAAATAATATCATCACTCGAATCATCATTTTCATGGTATTTCTACCTAGATATCTGAAGTCATCATGTTGACTAGTTTATCATTTACAGCAAAATTGAAACATTCCCGGTCTTTCAAATACCGCTTTGAATGCAGAAGTCCAACTAGAGTTCTCTGGTTGAGAGTTTGTTTCTTAGTTTTGTTTTTAAATTGTTTACAGATGAAAATATCCTTTCTGCTGTGGCACTAGAATGAGGAAGACGCAATAGCCCAGAAACAAAACTTGACAAATTTGGAAACATGGGGGTTTCATCACCACTCTTTAATTCTCTAACTGTCTCCCAGAAGCCTTTAACATCATTGATTTCTGAATCAGCAAGATCGGTGTTTCTTAGTACTCTCCATTCTTTGTCTAGGTGATTTATTTTGTCAGGACCTACAGTTCCAGGAAATACACTAGCCAATGGACCAATGGAGACCACATTTCTTGACTTACTTCTTTGGGATCAATGAAGCTCAAATTACTTCTTCCTTGCTGTCGGTTTAACCTCATGTTTTCTTTTAACCTTCATATTAATAATATTATTTTAAGCGATAAAATACATATTTCTTTCAGAAGCCTCAAAAGTCCCCAAATCGAGAGTGAATGTCCCCATGTCGTCCCCATCAGTGCCCCGAAATCCCCAAATATAGGGACAAATCCCCAAATCTGGCAACTCTGGCTGTGACGTCACGTTGCTCAAGAAGGCCGTGGCTTACCGTAGATAACATTGAAGTCGCCAGTTCTACGTTTCTTTGTTATTTACAGACGTGTGGTGGCGTTAATACTTACATTTGTACATCCATGATTTCAGGAAAGTTAGAAGGGTCTATCTGGAAAGTCTGTGTCATTTTGTGTCTTATTCGGTGTCATATTAGGGCTATAAATGAACAAATTACAAAAATAAAACCGAGTGGCGACCTCACTATACCTACTACAGTAAAGTCGCCAGCTATAGTATTTTAACCCAACAGTTGAGTCGCCACTCTGGGGAATTCAGGGAAATTAGAGGTAAAGTAAAACAAGTCTCTATATATATTAGCTGCGGAAGATGTTTGGATATATACAAATTCCTCTGCCAACGTGAAAATAAATTCTATTCAAGTTTGAAAGATCTAGCAAGTCTTGTGTCCTGTCGCCCGAAAAGCTACTGTTTTCTGTCTGTCATCGCGCGAAGAAAAACGTGAGAAGCAAAATGCGCAACAGTTATACTTGCAGCTACAAAGCATAAAACAACGCTGAAACAGGGTAGATTATACAGCCATGATATAAACTACTGTGTAACATCTTCAGTAGCACATAAAAATCAGTAGTGATGCTATAATTCGTAATATTTGGCGCCTGGCGACTTCACTGTAGGTGGCGACTTCACTGTTATCTACGGTAGCCCAGCCAAGAGATCTTTAAAGTAATCGTCCAGACCATTTCATCATTCCTGAGTTGATGTAGTTAGAGTATAGCCATTATCGAGTGTATCAACAATATGTTGTCACTTCTTGCATCCAGTCAGCCGTTTTTTAATAATCCGCAATCAAAATCTGTAAATTCCCCGAGCTTCGAAAACGCTCATGGCAACTGGCAGACGATGCGCCACGGCTCGATGACGTAGCAAAAGGGAGGCTCCTCTTCCCGCGCTGCTGTGTGTGTGTGTAGTAGTGTTTGTGTGTGTGTGTAGTAGTGTTTGTGTATGTGTGCGTGTGTTTGTGTGTGTGTGTGTGTGCGTAGTAGTGTTTGTGTGTGTGTGTGTGTGCGTAGTAGTGTTTGTGTGTGTGTGCATGTGTGTGCGTAGTAGTGTTTGTGTGTGTGTGTGTGCGTAGTAGTGTGTGTGTGTGTGTGTGTAGTAGTGTTTGTGTGTGTGTAGTAGTGTTTGTGTGTGTGTGTGTGTAGTAGTGTTTGTGTGTGTGTGTGTGTAGTACTGTTTGTGTTTGTGTAGTAGTGTTTGTGTGTGTGTGTGTAGTAGTAGTGTTTGTGTGTGTGTAGTAGTGTTTGTGTGTGTGTGTGTGTGTAGTAGTGTTTGTGTGTGTGTGTGTGTGTGTGTGGTAGTGTTTGTGTGTGTGTGTGTGTGTGTAGTAGTGTTTGCGTGTGTGTGTGTGTGTGTGTGTGTGTGTAGTAGTGTTTGTGTGTGTGTGTGTGTGTGTGTGTAGTAGTGTTTGTGTGTGTGTGTAGTAGTGTTTGTGTTTGTGTGTGTGCGTAGTAGTGTTTGTGTGTGTGTGTAATAGTGTTTGTGTGTGTGTGTGTGTGTGTGTGTGTGTGTAGTAATGTTTGTGTGTGTGTGTAGTACTGTTTGTGTTTGTGTGTGCGTAGTAGTGTTTGTGTGTATGTGTGTGTGTAGTAGTGTGTATGTGTGTGTAGTAGTGCTTGTGTGTGTGTAGTAGTGTTTGTGTGTGTAGTAGTGTTTGTGTGTGTGTGTGTGTAGTAGTGTTTGTGTGTGTGTGTGTGTAGTAGTGTTTGTGTGTGTGTGTAGTAGTGTTTGTGTGTGTGTGTAGTAGTGTTTGTGTGTGTGTAGTAGTGTTTGTGTGTGTGTGTAGTAGTGTTTGTGTGTGTGTAGAAGTGTTTGTGTGTGTGTGTAGAAGTGTTTGTGTGTGTAGTAGTGTTGAACCTCAGCAGGCTCCGCTAACACCTGTTCATCCACCTCGTACTCTGGCTCAAACATATAGGGTTGGGCTCCTATCACAATCTGGTTCGTTTTCCTCATATACGCGAGCAGCGTCATTTAGTTCGGTCTCAGATTAAGCATCGTACTCTAGATCTATCAAAGCGACAGATTCACTGTCTGACACCGAAGTACAATCGCTCATCATAACATTTGCCGACAGGTCTCACAGAGGCAGACGAGTGTTGTTTACATTGGAGCGTCCCTTTTGTGACGTCATCAATAACATGCGTAGCCCTGTTGGAGGGAAGAAACATTTTTCGCGCGCTTTTTACAAAAGTCGTGTTTTTACGGAAATAAGGCCTGGAAATCAATTATTTTTGGTGGATTTGGTGTTTTGAATGCACATTCAACATAATTAGGCAAAAAAAAATTGGGTCTGGACGATTACTTTAAAATTTTTACAGGATAATTTTAAATTTATTGATGCTTATAATGAATATAAGATGTGAGACACTGTGCTCTACCAAAAGGCTCCGGTAATTTGCTTAGGATAACTTTCGAAACATGAAATTAAAATAAAATTAAGACAATCTGAGTTGGGGACCAACTTCGTTATCATTTTTATTTTCATCAGTAGGAGTAAAACCCTAAGAAAAAGAGAGCTTTGGCGTGATGAAGCAGATGATACAGATGAATGTATATTCCCAATGCTTTGTTCAGTACTGAAATCTGACCAACCTCGGTCTTATAACTACTTTTTTAATATGTTTACATCACAAAGGACTGGCCAAGGACACACCAAAATGCACTTTGAAAAAAATGCACTTCAGTTAACTCTGTGTCTTGTCCATCTGATATTCTCTTCTTCACCTCTCCAAAAGGTCTTTGGGTCTCCACTGTCATGCACTCATCATCTCCTGTGTTCTCTCCACCTCTCTCATGTCAGGCTCATAAAAAGGATGCCATCAGCATACGCTAAGTAACATCTAACCAAATATCTTGTTTTTTACTATAATTTTATGTTGGCCCCAGTCAGAGCTTATCTTATTTTTGTGATAAAAAATATATAATAATAAATATAAATAAATAAAAAAAGGTATTTGAGATCCGGGGCTATTCATAAAGCATTGGGGGCTACAGCCCCCAATGCCCAGGCCTAACTACGCCCCTGCTTGCAAGCATCATTAACACCAATTAACATGATGACGATGCTTCAGGAATCAGGTTTGACTCCCCTACTTCTCTTTCTCTCTGTTTTAGAGCTGCGCAGTGGTAGCGACCATGGAGCTATATACCTCCATGGTAGCGACTGCTTGGGTTGCTGCATTTAAATTTGACCCACTGTTTGAGTTTATCCTGGCGTACATGTAGTAGCAAATTGTATCGTCAATAACCTGAGAATTAGCTACCTAAATAGGATCCAAGTATCTCTATCTAATCATCTTCAATTTGTTCTCGAAACCAGTTCACTGCAAGAATTTTCAGCATGAGGAAAAGCTGCCCTTTGAAGTATTCTAATGTTTATCTATTTTGAAAGTTAATTGATCCAACTACCAGGCTGTTCTCAATAGAGGCGATGTAGTAATCTGGTGGTTAGGAAACTATACCTAATATAAAAAAGCAAAAAGCAAAAGGTTATTTTTATTAGTTCTCCAGTCTATATCTTTATTATTTGTTAGATGAAAACCTTGAATTAACATCGTTCATATACTGACCTATCGGCTCAAAAGAAATTCAATGAAGAAGTGAAAGAATTTACTGACCAATAAATCAGAATACACTCAAAAGTTTGCTGAAATGTTATATACAGTATACATACATATATGAATATACTAGAATAGTTACTGTATAGTAACAATAAATAAATTATACAGCTCCAACATGGAACATTGTGTGCTATGAATGACAAAATACATTTTGTGAGTATTTTCACCAGGACATTTTAATAGTGAGTACATACATGCATCCCGTGGCGGAACTAGGGAGTGGCCTGGCCGTGGCCACCCCTGAAACCTCATTGGCCACCCCAGATCTGAGTCGCAATTTAATTTAATTTAACCATTTCTTAAATGGTTGTGCCATGGCCAGTGGCCACCCCACACTAGACCTGTGTCCAACTTTTGCCACCCCAGTCAAAATTTCCTGGCGGCGCCACTGCATGCATCAACACAAATAAATACAGTTCAGGAATAATGGTTATTGTTGCTTTCTGCAAAGTGAAATGATACTTCAAGAGCAATATAACTGCAAACCAGCCATTCACAACCAAAGCACATACATACATAGAGTAGTAGTTTACAAGCCATATTTATTTACCATCAGCAAAGTGTAATCTGTAAATCAAGTGCTTTTTTAAAAAGCAGCATTGCATTACTCTTGCTTTGCAATATTAAATAAGCAACTAAAATTACAATTATGGCATACTGCATCTATTTTTCAATGGAGGTTTCACTCAGCTCAGTTACCTTGTATATACTGCACGTGCATATGCATCAAATCAACTTAAGACTATATCCATATTTCAAGATATTATGTACGTACATATATTTGTAAAAACTGTAAACTTTTTTATAATAATCTTGATGCTTATCAGCATATTGATGCTATCAGCATAACAACGTTCTACATAAATCTGAAATAAGCTCTGGACTCTGCAAGTCAACATGAAACAATGAGAGGTATTTTATGTTTAAATTTCTTGTGTTAAACTGTAGAAAATACAACTATGTTATATAATACTGTATACTACTATATACATTTGGTGTCTCACAGTTTAATACATTGTCCTAAAACTTATCCTTAGAAATTAAGGATCAGATCATTAGAACCAATAAATGTTTTATATACATAATTATACTCTTTCTGTTTGTAAGCTAAGCAGGCATTTATCTTGAAGGGAAATACACTGGTATTAGCAGCATTGATGGGATGGAGGGCGGAGGAAGCAGCAGCTACAGTGTTGCTACATTTATTTACATATTAAACTTTTCAAGTAAGAAGTCATTCTATCACAGGCATTGACATCAAAGAGCTTAGTTATATTGAAATAAAATTAATCTGTACATAATTCAAATAAAACAAGCTTCATGTGGAAATTGAAACAAGACGTGACAGTGTTTGTTGTGTAGGAGTGCACTCCTGTA
>JACEEZ010010223.1:290000-310000 GCA_016584305.1 Chionoecetes opilio | reverse complement strand
AATGAGATTGTGAGGTTTACCTAGGTGTGCATGTATGTATATCTGTCTATCTATATCTATCTATCTACATGTCTATTTGTTCATCTATTGCATGAAATTACACCCTGAATACTGGATTCATGTAGAGAGCACCAATACTGCAGACATGTCAGATCTTGTCTTGTGTAGCAGAAAGAACTATCAAGAACACTCAGTTGTGTCCTCAGTTTCTGCCTCACAATGCTACTTAGACTTGAGCATTATACTGTAGGTTTGTCATTGCAGAGATAGAATAGTCACCCAAAGCCGCTAATTGGCCCACTGGATACCAGTGAAAAACGCGTGATCCTTGACCTCCTGCACCCCCGCTCCCCCTCCTCCCAGCCGCTCCGTGGGGTGAACACACACGAGCTGGGGAGCCATTCTGGAGTTAGTAGAAATTTACCACAACATTCAAAAACACATTGCATTAATAATTTAACCCCTTCACGCCCAGATCTTTCCTTAGCTATATAAAAAATCGTCTGTTAGCCATAAAATTACGAAAAGTGACTTAATATACCAAATTGGGTAGTGCACAAGGATACTAAACAGGTCATATCTATAAAATATTGTGTATATTCATTAAAAATAGTTTAATGGTAGCCAAATTACAATGGAAATTACGTTCTGGGTCTCAAGGGGTTAATACACAAATTTAGAAAAACGTAAATAACCAATACCTGAGAGATGAGAGAAACTGCTTCAGGAGATAGATGAGGCGGCATTAGAAGCTCGGTGTGGGAGGTGATGCCAGAAGGATGAGCTTGAGACAGGTTCTGGGGAATGCAGAAATAACCATGTATTGTAATATCCATACTATCCATACCATCCAAGAACATCTATAGGATCACGATGAGGGAATGAAATGTGAAAAAAATCCAAAAAAATCTGAAAAAAATCCAAAAAAATCTGGAAAAAATTGAAATAATTCCAAAAAAATCTGAAAAAATCCGAAATGTTGAGTGGTTGAAGGGGTGAAGCACAGCACTCTGAGGTGGTTTGGTGGAGTGGTTGAAGGGGTGAAGCACAGCACTCTGAGGTGGTTTGGTGAGTGGTTGAAGGGGTGAAGCACAGCACTCTGAGGTGGTTTGGTGAGTGGTTGAAGGGGTGAAGCACAGCACTCTGAGGTGGTTTGGTGAGTGGTTGAAGGGTGAAGCACAGCACTCTGAGGTGGTTTGTGAGTGGTTGAAGGGTGAAGCACAGCACTCTGAGGTGGTTTGGTGGAGTGGTTGAAGGGGTGAAGCACAGCACTCTGAGGTGGTTTGGTGAGTGGTTGAAGGGATGAAGCACAGCACTCTGAGGTGGTTTGGTGAGTGGTTGAAGGGATGAAGCACAGCACTCTGAGGTGGTTTTGTGGAGTGGTTGAAGGGGTGAAGCACAGCACTCTGAGGTGGTTTTGGTGAGTGGTTGAAGGGGTGAAGCACAGCACTCTGAGGTGGTTTGGTGAGTGGTTGAAGGGAGAAGCACAGCACTCTGAGGTGGTTTTGTGGAGTGGTTGAAGGGGTGAAGCACAGCACTCTGAGGTGGTTTGGTGAGTGGTTGAAGGGATGAAGCACAGCACTCTGAGGTGGTTTTGTGGAGTGGTTGAAGGGATGAAGCACAGCACTCTGAGGTGGTTTGGTGGAGTGGTTGAAGGGGTGAAGCACAGCACTCTGAGGTGGTTTTGTGGAGTGGTTGAAGGGGTGAAGCACAGCACTCTGAGGTGGTTTTGTGGAGTGGTTGAAGGGGTGAAGCACAGCACTCTGAGTGTGGTTTTGGTGAGTGGTTGAAGGGATGAAGCACAGCACTCTGAGGTGGTTTGGTGAGTGGTTGAAGGGATGAAGCACAGCACTCTGAGGTGGTTTTGTGGAGTGGTTGAAGGGGTGAAGCACAGCACTCGAGGTGGTTTGGTGGAGTGGTTGAAGGGGTGAAGCACAGCACTCTGAGGTGGTTTTGTGGAGTGGTTGAAGGGGTGAAGCACAGCACTCTCAGGTGGTTTGGTGAGTGGTTGAAGGGATGAAGCACAGCACTCTGAGGTGGTTTGGTGGAGTGGTTGAAGGGGTGAAGCACAGCACTCTCAGGTGGTTTGTGAGTGGTTGAAGGGGTGAAGCACAGCACTCTGAGGTGGTTTTGGGAGTGGTTGAAGGGATGAAGCACAGCACTCTGAGGTGGTTTGGTGAGTGGTTGAAGGGTGAAGCACAGCACTCTGAGGTGGTTTGGTGGAGTGGTTGAAGGGGTGAAGCACAGCACTCTCAGGTGGTTTGGTGAGTGGTTGAAGGGATGAAGCACAGCACTCTGAGGTGGTTTTGTGGAGTGGTTGAAGGGATGAAGCACAGCACTCTGAGGTGGTTTTGTGGAGTGGTTGAAGGGGTGAAGCACAGCACTCTGAGGTGGTTTTGTGGAGTGGTTGAAGGGGTGAAGCACAGCACTCTCAGGTGGTTTGGTGAGTGGTTGAAGGGATGAAGCACAGCACTCTGAGGTGGTTTTGTGGAGTGGTTGAAGGGGTGAAGCACAGCACTCTGAGGTGGTTTGGTGGAGTGGTTGAAGGGATGAAGCACAGCACTCTGAGGTGGTTTGGTGGAGTGGTTGAAGGGGTGAAGCACAGCACTCTGAGGTGGTTTGGTCATATAGAAAGGATGGAAGAAAGTGAGATGACCAAGAGAGTATGTCATGAGTGTAGTACATGCGGTGGATAAATAGAGGACAAACCCCAGTTAAATTAACATAGGAACATAAGAAAATAAGGAAGCTACGAGAGGCCGCGAGACCTACATGTGGACAGTGCTATATAGTGTGTGTGCAGTGCAATATTGTGCACGGTCATCCACTTGAATAAGTTAATACCAATTCAAACAAAAACTAAACTTCCACGACACATTGGAATACAGTGGTCCTTTACCTTCAACAGGTTTGATTTTCAGTCTTTCAGGAATTAGCGGTAGCTATACCTTGAGACAACCAGCCAATCACAATATTGTTTCTTAAAGCATCAGCCAAAGACTACTGTATACTGGACTTGCTACTCATTTTGGGCTATTTCCAGTGGAGGCCAGTTTTGCGATTCCTGACATTTTCGAACATCACCCCCATTTCCCTTCCTATGGTTTATCAGTATAAATGATATACCGTTATCTTCGTAAATGTTTGTTCTATAATATTGTAAAAAAAACAACTGTAAAATACACTAAAGAAATGCCATTATGAGAGAGTGAAGAAATATGCATGAACTTAAGCCCGGTTCCCACCTTCCCGCTCGTACGGCCGCCGTACAACAACAAAGACGTCACAATGACGTCACAACAAAGTCTACCGCACCGCCGTACCGCTGTACGGCCGCCGTACAAAGTTAAATTCAAGTCATCTCTCCCGCTCGGCGGTGTCCGCTCGAGCGGAGTTGCCAACTGTGCCCAGTTACCACAATACCACTCAAGCGGTGATGATGGTGACGTCATTGTTGTTGTATGGCGGCCGTACAAGCGGGAAGGTGGGAACCGGGCTTTAATTCATTCACTTAAACTCTTCGCCATTTAATATTTAGCGAGAAAACATTTTACGTGAAACATATCAATATAAGCGGAATTTTATTAGCTTTCCATTGATATATTTCATTTTCTGATAAATGAATTAGAACCATACATAAATAGCGTTAACTAAATAAATAGCACCATCAATCGGGAAAATTACCCATTGATGATGTTATTTATTTAGTTAATGCTAATTTATGTATGGTTCTAATTCATTTATCAGAAAACGAAATATATCAATGGAAAGTTAATAAAATTCCACTTCTATTGATATGTTGCATGTAAAAAGTCTTCACGCAAATTATTAAATGGCGAAGAGTTTAAGTGAATATTAAGTTCATGCATATTTCTTCAGTTTCATAAAGGCCTTTCTTTAGTGTATTTTACAGTTTTTTATTTTATAATATTATAGAACAATCATATACGAAGATAACAGTGTATCACTTATACTGATAAGCCATAGTCTACTGTATTCATGGAACACTTTTTTACTTGCCGATCCGATTGATGATGTAATTTTTTAGTTAACGCTAATTTATGCATGGTGGTAATTAATTTATCAGAAAACGAAATATATCAATGGAAAGCTAATGAAAATCCGCTTCTATTGATATGGTTCATCTAAGATGTTTTCTTGCAAAATATTAAATGGCGAAGAGTTTAAGTGAATATTAAGTTCACGCATTGTTCACTAACGTTCATGCACTTCACTCTTATAATGGCATTTCTTTAGTGTATTTTACTGTTTTTTATTTGATAATATTATAGAACAAACATTTACGAAGATAACAGTATATCTTTTATACTGATAAACCACAGGAAGGGAAATGGGGGTGATGTTCGAAAATGTCAGGAATCGCAAAACTGGCCTCCACTGGTCATGGGCGGGTTGGCGCGGGGCACGAGTAGCAAGTCCAGTATAGAGTAGTCTTTGCATCAGCCAATAACAAGGTAGCAGCAAAATCACCTGCTCCTTTCATAAATGTATCTAACTGTCTGACAATGGTCTGTATCTATTTTCTCTATTTATTTACTGACAGTATATCAAGACAGCTCATAACTTTATCAGAAAACAAAGGCATTACCTGTCCAGTCAGCAAGTGGTAGGTGAGTGCTCCAATAGTCCACCAGTCTGAGACAGGTGTGGGGTGAGCCAGGGGGGACATTAACTCAGGAGCCAGGTAGCCCTTTTGTATCCACACCTTTGACTGGCTGGTCACATCACGCGCTCTCCACACTCCCTGCTGCACGGAGGACCAACGACTCACGTGCGTCATCAAGATGCTTCCCCCTTCATCCAATAAAATGTTATCTGGGTTCAGGTCCCTGGGAATGGGGATAGAAAAAACACGAACTCAAATATTCCATAACATGTCAAAATCATGTATCTGATGATTTGGTGAATTCAAATACTGTTTGTTTATATCTCTCAATGTATGCAATGTTATGCGTATGTTAGAAGAAAAAAAACTAAGGAAATAAACAGCAGCTGACTCTTACCCCCAAATTATACCCTGCTGGTGGAGAGACGAGACAGCTGAGATGACTTGTGACAGCCATACTTTGACAATGCCTTCAGGTAACCTTGGCTCAGAGTCCTGCCCTCTACTGGCTGAGTACTTTTCTAGGAGAGCTGCTAAAGAACTTTCTGGGGGAGGATCACACTTAGCAAGAGAGAGGTTTTCTCTAGAGTCTGAACCCTGTTCTTCCTTATGATTTTGCGAATGTTCAGAGTGTTGTGACACAACCTGACCAGCAGTATTTACTGATACTTCTACAGTTTGTTTTGCAGTTTCTGTTTCCAAATATATTCTTTTGTTACTTTCAATAACAGACTTCTCATAGTTCTGTGGCTTTGACAAGTTGCCTTCACTTTTGGCACTTTTCATACTAGATTTATTCATTCTGTGATCCTCCTGGTCTCGCCCAAGTCGACGGGCCATGAGTGGAGACAGTCGCACCGAAGCATTACTCTTTGAGAGCCTGATCCTCAATGCTTTTTTTTCGTGACCATTTTGGGAAGCTAAGCTCCTCCCGTTATCTGGTTGATCCTGGCTCTTGCCGCCATTGTCAAAAGGGAGTTCAGACTGATCAACTGAGCTGCTACCTCCAGAATCAGGAAAAATTTTACTCTGACTTCTGCTCTGTAACAGTGTGTGGTCAACATTTTGCAGTAGCTGACGAGAATTCCTTATAAGATCTTCAATATCAAGAGAAGCCACTTCAGAATCTTCCTGCTTGGTCCATGAAAAAGATGGTAAGGTGATGCTGGCAAAGGAAGTGTCAGTTATACTATTGTCATCTTCAGGCTCAAGATGATCAATGGTTGAAGGGGACATAATGTCTTTTCCTCCATTTTCAGTAGGAGGATTCTTGTACTGGCCAATATCAAGCAATTCTTTTCCATCTTCTGTTGCAAATACCTTTGTGACTACACTATTGCTTTTACTGTTTCTTTGTGTTTGAACCTTAACACTGCCATCAATATCATCACTTCCATTTTTCTTATCTCCTACAGTCTGAGTTAAATTATCACATATACTAATCACAGAATTGTCTGAAGTAATTTTCACTTCTGGCAGTGGCACTGTGTCTGGTAACAGATCTGGGACACCAACAGGCAAAGAACAACTAAAATCATCACTGACTCCTGACAGCGTATCACTTCCTATACTCACTCGGTCTTCCTCTATCTTATTTTCTTCACCTGGACATGGAACACAGTCTTTTATAACTTTACCCTCTGCCACTGACTTCTCCCTCATGTCATGTGATACCGCACCGGCACAGCTGGGGTCAGGATACCTTGTTGCTCCAGATAAAGCACCTGTGCTGAGTGACTTGGGCACAGAATCTATTATGGCTTGGCTGTTGTGTGTGGCATGGGGAAGAATTAACATGGATGATGAAGAGGGGAGGTTTGCATCATACTCAGAATAGATCTGAAGGTATGTATCAGGCAGGCATGTAGAGGAAACGTCAGAACACTCAGAAATTTCTGTTGTTGTAGTACAACTGGGTATGTTAAGCAAGCTCGTAGTTAACAAATGAGACACATGAGAGGTGTGTGAAACTGTCTGAGGTCCAGTGGATGCCCTGTCATACTCCAAGGATTCCAGCAGCAGGCGGCGGCCACAGTAGGTGCTGGTGGTGGTGCTGACAAGGATGTTATGATCATTTTCTTCAACTTCGACATACTTTCTAATGTGACTCCACAGCTTTCCTCCACTGAAACAATCCTTCAAAATATTAGTAAGAAGGAATTACGGACAGGACTGAAGCAAACAATAAAAAAAAAAATACAGGTAAATTCAGTTGTCACCATGATAACTATTAATCTATTCAAGGGGGAGGACTCAGCCCTGGCAGCACCATCAATAACCTCTTGGATATTATGATTTCTCGTCAAAGTGTAGTAGGCAAACCTAAGATCTAAAACATTAACTATGGCCCTTCTCAGCTGAATGATAGTAGCAAAAAGTAATGGAAGTATAGTCAAACTTTAATAAGCCAAAAATGCATGAGACTCAGTCCATTCTGACTTATGGAGGAGGAGGAGGAGGAGGAGGAGAGGGGAAAAAGAAGGCCCCTTGGAATACGTTATTCCATATCCTTCAAGCTTTTTATTTTTATTTTACTCTGAAAATTCTGGTGTGGGTGGGTGGGTGGGTGGGGGTGGGTGGGTGGGTGGGTGGGTGGGTGGGTGGTGGGTGGGTGGGTGGGTGGGTGGGTGGGTGTGTGTGGGTGTGTGTGTGTGGTGTATTCATCTAGTTGTATTTTACAGGGCCAGAGCAATGCTCGTATGGCCCCGTCTCCATAACATTTTTATCATCATTCATCCTTAGTGGTTAGTGTAGGCCGAAGCCACCACCCCGGGAGGGGGGTTACAAACCCCTGGCTGACACCCGGTACCCATTTACTGCTGGGTGGACAGGGGCTGGGGTTTTAAGGAAACAGCCCATATGTTTCCGCTCCGCCCGGGGATCGAACCCGGGACTTCTCGGTTGTGAACCGAGCGTGCTAACCGAGGTGTTGAGGGGGAGTTCATATAGTGGAAAAGAGAAATTATCAAGTCTATATGAAAAACATGATCGACATAAAAAACCATCATGAAACAGGGAGTTGATAAAAAAATGTAAAGCATATTTTACCTTATAAATTTAAGAACCAGGTAGATGGCAATGTCAGTCTCGTGGTAGCGGATCACCGGCACCATGAAGGGCACTCCCCTCGGCACCACCGTCTTCTCTCCACTGCCACTGCCACTCTTTATAAGCACCTGCAACAATCACTATTTAGGATCATGCCTCATAAGAACTATTGCAATAGAAACCTAGCTTTGTTACTTGAATACAATCATTTCACTTCACAAATATAATGCTTTTCAAGACTCAAGATGAAGAGGAAAAAATGTCTTCCATTAATTAATTGATGTCAGTCTGATAAAACAAGACAAAAATTACATTCATTCACAGGTATTTTGATTTAGCAGAAAGTTACAAATGCTTTATGGCCTCAGAAATTTTGATGTTGTACGTAGATGACTTTCAAAACTCAAGCCTACACTAAGCCTCACCCTGATGGCCACGGTGTCTGAGCCTCACCCTGATGGCCACGGTGTCTGAGCCTCACCCTGATGGCCACGGTGTCTGAGCCTCACCCTGATGGCCACGGTGTCTGAGCCTCACCCTGATGGCCACGGTGTCTGAGCCTCACCCTGATGGCCACGGTGTCTGAGCCTCACCCTGATGGCCACGGTGTCTGAGCCTCACCTTGATGGCCACAGTGTCTGAGCCTCAACTTGATGGCCACGGTGTCTGAGCCTCACCCTGATGGCCACGGTGTCTGAGCCTCACCCTGATGGCCACGGTGTCTGAGCCTCACCTTGATGGCCACGGTGTCTGAGCCTCACCCTGATGGCCACGGTGTCTGAGCCTCACCCTGATGGCCACGGTGTCTGAGCCTCACCTTGATGGCCACGGTGTCTGAGCCTCACCTTGATGGCCACGGTGTCTGAGCCTCACCCTGATGGCCACGGTGTCTGAGCCTCACCCTGATGGCCACGGTGTCTGAGCCTCACCTTGATGGCCACGGTGTCTGAGCCTCACCCTGATGGCCACGGTGTCTGAGCCTCACCTTGATGGCCACGGTGTCTGAGCCTCAACTTGATGGCCACGGTGTCTGAGCCTCACCCTGATGGCCACGGTGTCTGAGCCTCACCCTGATGGCCACGGTGTCTGAGCCTCACCTTGATGGCCACGGTGTCTGAGCCTCACCTTGATGGCCACGGTGTCTGAGCCTCACCCTGATGGCCACGGTGTCTGAGCCTCACCCTGATGGCCACGGTGTCTGAGCCCACCTTGATGGCCACGGTGTCTGAGCCTCACCCTGATGGCCACGGTGTCTGAGCCTCACCTTGATGGCCACGGTGTCTGAGCCTCACCTTGATGGCCACGGTGTCGGCAGTTGAGGTGTCGGTAGCGATGACAACAGAGCCGGTCCAGCCCACCACCCGGTACCTCTGCAGGTCAGCGGCGCGGCACTTCAGGTCTCCCTCGCCACTGCACACTTCCGCTGCAGGCCCGTCCAAAAACTGAGGGCAGGAAATACAGATCAACACTGTTATGAGATCCAGATACTATTTTTTTCTCAATTACCATCCATTTTTCTATTTGATATTTGCAATCTACAGACTTTCACATGGCTATAAATTGACTACAAGTGATTAATGTCTCCTGTGTATAAGTTGCAATATTTTTCAAGGCAACAGTATTAATTTAGATACTTCTTTATGTGTCATCCTACACTTGGGTAACTATAAGTCAAGCAAAATATATGTACACATCCATAAAGTTCCATTACAAAGTTTTCCTTAAAATAATCTTAAGGATTATCACCTGTTCTTACATTAAGGTGTTTGAATGAGCTTTGGCAAGGAAAGAGAGCAAGTTAAGTGTGATGGCAGAATAGTACAGCAGGTTTTTTGACTCCACCAAAACTACCTCAGATGATGTGCCATAATAATATCACATTTGTCTGGCATCTAATCAGGAGCTGAATGTTGTATGAATGCACCTGTGATCCCTATCCTTTCAAGGCAACAGTATTAATTTAGATACTTCTTTATGTGTCATCCTACACTTGGGTAACTATAAGTCAAGCAAAATCTAAAATATCTCCTTAGAAGCTGATTTTCTTTGAGCCAAAAATTTGTCTATTAACCCCTTCACGCCCAGATCTTTCCTTTGCTATAAAAAATTGTCTGTTGCTAGACATAAAATTACGAGAAGTAACTCCATATGCCAAATTAGTTAATCGACAAGGATACTTAACAGGTCATAAAATTATCTTTAAAATATTGCTTACGTATATTAATAAAAAAATTGTCTAATGGCACCCAAATTACAATGGAAATTACGTTCTGGGTCTCAAGGGGTTAAGCAGCCACTGAATAAATGATAAGATATAATTAATCCGATAGAGACACTAGACAGACAATTCATAATGCTTCACATGAAAGGTTACATGATTATTTTGAATGTCTTGTTAGTTACTGCCGATACAAAATATATCACTAGGTAACTTCAAAAATTCTTAAAGTATGTTGAAAAGAATACCATAACAGCTATTGTTTTAGAGACACTGTAATGCTATACAATCACCTGATCTCTCTTCTTGTCCCTGCGTGTCAGTCTAGCCACCAGCTGCTCGGCCCGGTGCAAGTACTGGGCTGTTTTTCTCTTCACGGCGTCTCTCCGATCGCCGTCATAATCCCCTGCAAAGGTTCATGCTGTCCTCATCAATTCCTTTAACCCCTTCACGCCCAGATCTTTCCTTTGCTATATAAAATTGTCTGTTGTTAGACAAAATTACGAAAACTAACTTAATATACCAAATTAACTAGTGGACAAGGATACTAAACAGGTCATATCTATAAAATATTGCTTATATTAATTAAAAATCGTCTAATGGTACCCAAATTACAATGGAAATTACGTTCTGGGGCTCAAGGGTCAATTCCTTCACCATTCATATTTCTGGCTAGAATGATTTCAATAACATGTAAAATCTAAGATTCAATCCAAAACCCTTTTTAATCCCACACATACACCACACACAGCATAATCTGGTTCCCCACATAATCATGTCAACACAATCAACACAGGTCTATACAAGACAATACATCAGGCTTCTCAGAATATTTTTCCTGAAAGTGAAACAAGAATGAAAAAATGGACAAAACCCAATAAATCTTAGTTTGCTGCTTGTCTTCTTTATGTGCACTCTGTCATTAATATAACTCAATCATGAATTCTTGCAAGGACATTGTAATAATGAGGATATTCTTTACCTTGTCTGACTGATACACCACTCCAACCAAAACTCATTGCTCAGACCCACACCTCATCATTCCCCCCTGTAGCAGCAACACAGGCATCCACTCCACTCCAAACCAAAGCAACACACTACTTAAACCCTCAGCAACACAACAGTCCAAGCCACAGCAACACAATACCACACAGACCTCTGGCAATGTACTAACCCAACTTATAACAAACTACACCTCACCATCCCATCCCATGCCAATATGTCACCACCTGAACCCACAAGTTGAGGTGGTGACACTTCAGTCTGTGGTACTTACTGTAATGGTTTTCCCCATTACAGTAACAAGTGGTACCTAAACCAACTGTGAATCCCAGCTGCTCACCACTCCAACTTATCTTTTTATATGAAGAGAAGATTAGCAAGCATACACTATATTGAGTAAAAATAAGTTGCATTTAAATTGTCCCTAATATTTCGTCCTACCGCTACAGACCTGCAGTTGCTGAACAAGAGGCAACCAATGCTTGAGTTACTCTGAAATTTACCACAGCTAGATACATGACTCAGGTTTAAAACATTCTTGATAAATGGTCCAGTACCTGTATATGTATAGCACACAATTAGAATACTATAACACCGTTACCTTGTTTCCTATGGTCCACAGAACTACCAGCTGCATGCAAAGATAAATATAATATTTAATGTTCAACTTTCAAGGTCTAGGCAACAATAATGATGACTGATATACAATGCATGCTCATGTAAAAACCTCAGACCTAAATATACGTGGATGATAAGATTTAAAGTGTCAACACTGCAAAAATTGTTCACCTTCTCCCACCCTTCATGCAAAATGATAAGACATAGTATTGAGTGTTCTGAGAAGATAAGATAGTAAGCTACAGCTTTTGTGCATACAGTGCTGCTATGTAAATAGACTATAGACCCTGGTTTCATAAATGTACTGACAAATTTCATCGATCCCCTACTAACCTTGCACTCCTTGTAGCAGGGTACCCACCCCCTCCCGATACATGTTCAGTGCTTTTTTGTATTCCTTCTGCTGTTCATGCTGCTGTGCTTCACTGATTTGTTGTGCTGCAATGAAGATGTACTGACTATTGGCCACCTCTTGCGTGCTGGGAGCCTTGCGTGCTGGAACATATGGGGTGACTGTCGTGGAGAGGGGTGTCAGGGGTGTAAGGGGCACAGAACTCTTCCTTTCATGGATGCTGACCTGCTTGGTGTTATGCAGCAGCAACGGATGGATGGTGGCAGGCATAGTGTCTTCAGGTGGCTTTGGGTCCTTGTGGTTGAGCTCATGGTGTAAAGGAGAGTTATGCACTGGGTTTTCATAGACAGAGTATGAAAGATATGAACTGGATACTGATGAAGTAATGATATGTTTATCGCTGAGGTCTGATGTATTTACAAAATGATTGTTGTAGTCAGCTTTAGGAAACTCAAACGCATTATTCTCTGTGTTGCTATCATGCCAAAGCAATGAACTGCTGTCATGTATTACTTTTTCTTTAACGGTTTGTCCTTCAGTTGTCCTCTGTAAAGCATGGTGGTTTTCTTGCAAATTTTTACTTAAAATCTTTCTCTGAGACTCCTCAGAAACTCCAAGTGGACCCACATTGCCATTCCTTATTCTAGAGATAGACAGTGTTGTGTTACTTCTCTGGGGTTCACAAGAAATATCAGACCCTACGGAACCACTAATCTGAGCAGGATCAGGGAAGAAGGGTGTTGGAAGGACAGGGAGGGGATGGTCAGGGTTGGAACACAGACTCAAGTCATCCTCAGATTCACTCAGCTGGGAGTACAGAGAGGCACTGTCCTGGATCCCTAGCGTGGTGGCGAGGTGCTCGGCCTCCTTGGACCTGCAAGCAAAACAATGAAAATTTGATAACCCATAAACAGTGTTACATTGACCTAAGATAGTCATATGCAAACATGCTAAAACAAGCAGTACTGCACGAGTCATTTGTTGATCTTTTGCCAGTCTTAAACCAATGCCTTTTCACCATTTATAAGACCATAACGGCATTTCAACTCCAAATGAAGTTCTCTCTATGTAGCAATACACTGAACGCTCAGTGAACCTTTGCTCATATCCTGAACATTCTTGACATTTGTAAACGCTCACTACTGTCATTCTTGTTGTCATTTGGTATGGGTTTATCCAATACACATTACCACACTGCACCCCAGCATGTGCACTCTTGGACAGTACAATCTTCGGAGCAGCAGTGCATTGACTATAGATGTGTAGTTTTCTCCCAATTTTTTCTTCTTTCTCTGTTTGCATGAGACATTCTGTATATATTTGTTACATTTGTGACTTGCTGCGTTTGAAAACCAGAATATGGGCTTGTGCCTTCTTCATCAAAGTTGTGATGAAACGTGACGCTGGAAAGATGTTAATTCATTTGAAGTTGCAACAGTGGGTGATCCAGACAACCTCGTGATAGCGGGAACAGATCTTCTAGTGACTGATAAAGAAGGTTCCTCTCTTTTGTTCTTTCAACTTGCCATGTGACTAATCAAATTTTGTCTCTATATAAACGAGTTGAGAACCTTTGACTTTTCTTATACTTGCTAGCATTCAAAACTAGCCACACCATTATCTTCAGTCATTCATGGCATGTGAGGCTCTGAAAATGGTATATTAACAATTCAGCTCTTCATGCCAAAGCTCTTAATGCTCTTCAATTAGAGACTGGAGTGTGCAAAGATGAAACACATGAACAAATACAAATACATAGAGGAACAGCACAGACTAGATTAAATTAGACTCATGAGAACAAAATCAGGAACACTATTACGTACCACTTCCCTGTCTCAGATAAGAGTGACCAGTACCATTGAAGAGTTTATCTAGTGACAGTTGGCTAGTGACTGACTACCGTGGCCGCATTCGGTGTTATAAAACGAGTAGAGTAGTGCAGTGGATGAAATTGTACAGGATCGCAGCATGGAACCACAATACAAAGCAGTGTGAAAGCCACTACTGATGAAAATGCCTTGACAAGTGAATCACGTTTATTACTGTGTTGGACGATATTTCCCTTTCACTGCTATTGTTAATATGAGTAATTTTTCATTTGTTGCTTCATGCTTACCTGCTAAAACTGATGCATGGGGTGGCAAGGAGGCAAAATAATCCAGCAACCACAAGCGATACAACTGTCAGCCACCACCACATACCCAAACACCCAAAACAGGCCCAACCCAAACATTAAATAAGAATTTGCTTTTTTTTATTAAACATATACGTCCTCTCTTTACCTACCCTCTAAGATGTTTCTTGCCAAAAACTTAGTCCCCATTCCCTACGCTTAAAGACTGTTGAGTTTGTTACATGCCATGTCATCAATCACCATGACGGCCTCCGTTGCTTTACACAGCCAAGCAGTCATAGCTTTATCAGTGCACACAATAAGATGTTCATTTGAGAAAAAAAAAAAAAAAAGTATATAAGAATGGAGATGCAAATCAAATAAGATACATTGAAAAAGCCGCAGAGTGAAGCAGTTATATATAAAAACAAGAAAAAACTATAGTCTTTCCAATGTACCAAGTCACTTTAGTCACTATAATTTCTACCCATTACCATTATAATTTTATATATATACATTCCTACTCTCCCCCTATGGTGAGTGAACAATACCTCCCTCACAAGGGGGGAGGGGGAACACAACTACCACTCTACTAATTGAGAGGCTGGTTGGTTGATCATTTCCACAAGTGACTTGATAAAATGGAAAGACTATAGCAGATGTGAAAGCAAAATTATTCAGCAATAGATGGATGGATAAAGTAAAGGCTGATTCACACTGGCGTTTTTTCGGCATTTTTATCTGACGAGAAGGGGTCTGTGTCTGGGGCTGGTGTCATGATCGCAATAGGTTTTCAACAAAAATCACACACCGATCGCTCGGTGTGTGATTTTTGTTGAAAACCTATTGCGATCATGACACCAGCCCCAGACACAGACCCCTTCTCGTCAGATAAAAATGCCGAAAAAACGCCAGTGTGAATCAGCCTTTACCCGAGTGACCTACATTACAGGTGCACAGGCTCTTACCTCCCCTTGGACCCTTTCCTCCTCTCCCTGAAATTTCCTGCAGCCTTTTTTTCATCACTCTGTGGAAAACATCAATGTAAGAACACGCTGTGCTAAGGGCTATTGCAATGTGAACTAGGATAATTGCACATACTATTACATCAACTATGCAGAAAATAAATGGAGACCAAGGTATAATTGGCTTGTTAGTGCAGGAGCATGAAAGGGATAAACACACCTGGAAGAAGCTTGTGAATGGCTCTGAGGTGAACAAGGGACTGTGCTGCCCGGCGAACTTGAGGAGACTCAGTGTTGCCTGGCGCCGCGTCTCCACCACATCGGCCTCAAACCTGCCAATAACAACTCTGTCATTTATCATAAGAACATAAGAAAATAAGGAAGCTACAAAATAAGGAAGCCATGAGACCTACACGTGGTAGTTCCTGTTCCTTTATCCTGCTTTAGCCAACACATGATAAACGTTTAGGCTTTGTTTACACGTATATCTCAGTAATATAATGAAGTATTTATTCATTGTTATTATTAAACCGTGAGATGATTGATTATCAGCAAGTTGATAAACTGCTAACAAAAAAGAAAACAGTGAATGGGTCATTCATGGGTTTAGAGAAGACAGTAGATGGGGAAAAATGTCAGATATGTGATAGGTATATAAGGAGTGAGTGTAAATCAATAGATGGCGTGAAGGCATACAATGACAGCAGATGTGGGTGACAGCTTCAGAGTTCATAAGGGTGTGAGACAAGGTTATGTTCTGTCACCTCGGCTCCTTGGTCTGATAAAGGAGGGAGTTGTGCAGAGGTAATTATGCAACAAAGGTGACAAAGGAGAATATGGGATGGCAAAAAAGCACTATTCTGTTTCCAGACAGCAAACTTTTGTATGTAGAGCATCAAAAATATTTGCAAAAAATTGTAAAAAAGTTCAATATTGAAAGTGCAAGGTGAAAAGTAACAATTGACGTGGGAATTAGTAAGGTGGTCGTTCTGAGGGAAAAACAGTGAGTTAATAAATTTAGTAAGTCAATACAAGTAGAAGCTTCATAACAGAAGCAGTTAATAGGAGACATAGGTGAATTCAAATACCTTGGTTCCATCCTGTGCAAGCATGGAAATATGGACGGTTGTCCCAACAGGCACTATGAAATACTATGTAACAACTACTATTTGGAACAATAAAAAAGCATAGTGTGAAGCCATGCTGCCTCCATACAAACACACCTGATGCAATTCTGCTAATTTTCTTTCACAGCAGCACACAATCATGGTAGCATGGCAAAAATACAACTTTCACTTACTGTTATGAAATGTTTACATCACCTGAGCATTACCACAGCGAAGCCTTTAGTTACCTACAACACTAAGAACATTCACATGACTTAAATATATACAAGCCATGCTGCCCTTTACATATAACCAATGAAATGATCACTTGCATCTTTCTTCCTCATACCTACCAGTCCTACCTATCACGTGAAAATATATGAAGCCACTGTGTTTATTTAGGGTCATAATGACATCATGCTTTGGCTGTGTATTAGCTAGTCCAGAAGTAGCTGACTACTTTGACTCACATGAATAAACATTGAAAAGTACAAGTTTTAGCCCACCTGTTGAGGATGGTGGCTCGAGGGAAGGGCGGCAACTGTCCTCCGAGACCCAGCCTCTCGTGCACCTCACTGATCGCTCTGTGAAGTCTTCTGATCTCCGAGTATCGCCGCCATACTACTACTGACGTGGACGCTTCAGGGCTGCTTCTCGGAAATACCTGCAAAGTTTCAGAGCTTCAAAAACTAGGCTGGACAAGGTATAGGACTTAACCCTTTCACGACCAGATTTTTCCTTTGCTATAAAGAATCGTCTGTTGTTAGCCATAGAAATAAGAAAAGTAACTAAACATACCAAATTAGTTAGTCGACAAGGATACTGAAAAGGTCATATCTATAAAATATTGCTTACATTAACTAAAAATCGTCTAATGTTACCCAAATTATAATGGAAATTACGTTGTGGGCCTCAAGGGGTTAAAGGACCAGACAGCAAAGGACTTTTCTTAATGCAATAATGAATATGTTGGCGATGGCAAAGACCTGCATCTGATATACACAGTTACGAGCTGTCCACAATTATCAACAAAAATAATTGCATCACCCTTCCTGAAGCCTGTTCCTCAGTTAGTCACTCAACACGGTGGCATGAGGAAGAGAAGCCATGCTATGCGGTGGCAATGACAGAGGAACTTTCATTTGCTGCTGTCCAAATACTCAACTCCTGCACACTTCATTTCCCTCAATCTCCCATTACTAGTATAAATATAAAATAGAACTCTTTCTCAAAATAGAACACTTATTTTCATACAACAAAAGTTAATCTAGGTTTAGATTTGGATACACTTAGGTTTGATTAGGTTAGAATATTTAGGCTAGATTAGCTAATTAATGGAGCGCTGCAGTGCCGAGCCATCGCTCTTCTCGTCACCCCTGTCAATGGGTAACACTTTTCTAATGGTTCTCGTTAAAAATGATTTCCTTTTTTTTGGTTTCCAGAAGTTAAGAATATCACCACTACATGCCAGAACGGTAATTATACAGAAAACGTGAGTACGGTTCTGTATTAAAACTAGCAGTGAGCCAAACTCTTCCATAATTACTAAAAAAAACTCCATTGATAGGATCTACTCCATGAGACAGGCAAGGAGAGTGATTTCAAGGGTGCGGAGAAATCAACCAACACTCAAGACTTATTTTCCAGTTTTCACCAAAAATATCAAATTTGAGACTTAAAGACATTGAAAGACACTTTTCTAATAGTTCCCAATGAATAGAACTACATTCGTTCGAAAAACCATCATATTTTACACAGGAAAAGCGAAAGGTCATGCCCAGAAATAAGAAAGCCCAGTTGTCCTTGATAGTCAGCTGCCCAAGAAAGGAAATATACCATCGTACAATAGTAAAAAGAAATGCATTCAGGTGAGTGTATGCCATTGAAAGGTGTGATGGTGCACCTATTGTCAATCTTGACCTTGAACCCTCCCTGTGAATGCATTTTACATTGAGGCCGAAAAAAGTGGGAGGATCAACACCCGCCTCTAATTGGTTGTTTGGCCTGCCCGTGGACCCTCAGTGGCTGGGTTTGATAGGTATTATGTCCTTAAACACCATAGGAAGAGGTACTCACGGTGGACTTGACCTGATAAATAGTGTGTCCCTTGGGGTGACGTTTTGTTTCGTTGACCTCAAATATCCGCACCCACTTATGTGTTTTGGCGGCCATGTTTGTTTACATTTCAAGGTGGACTTCTTTATTTCATATTTTTTATTGATAATATTTACATACAATAACAAACAAATACAATTATTAGTTGTATAGAAGAAAAAAAACAAGAGAAGACTAGTAACTCCTAAAAAAAAAATAGTACATGATGCTTACAATGAGGAAAACTGATATTATACTACGGTACGGTACGGTAGGTAGATGACATACCGTACGTAGCCTACCAGCCTACCGTAGATAACAGTAAAGTCGCCACCTGCAGTCATGTCGCCAGGCGCCATATATTACGAATTATAGCATTACTACTGATTTTTATGTGCCACTGAAGATGATACACAGTAGTTTATATCATGACTGTATAATCTACCCTGTTTCAGCGTTGTTTTATGCTATGTGTCTGCAAGTATATACGGTTTCAAATTTCACTACGCGGTTTTTTTTCGGGCAACGACGACAGCGGTACGACACTCAGTAAATAAACACTAGATGGTGACTTGATTGTTGGTGGCCACTTTGTAGATATTTTTGTAATTTGTTCATTTATAGCCATAATATGACACAGATGAAAACACAAAATGACACAGACTCTCCAGATAGCCCCTTCTAACTTTCCTGAAGTTATGGATGTAGAAATGTAACTATTAACGCCACCACACGTCTGTAAACAGAAAAAAAATTGTCCAGACAACTTTACTGTTATCTACGGTACCTCTATTATTTTCACTACTATCTTTCTGCTGATCACTGAGATTGTACTACGCCAAAGAAGATCCAGAAATGACTACAACTTACTTACTTAAACTTCCTTGTCTTTTTGAGGGAGAGTTATGATCATTCTCTTAATTTCCATGCATTGAACTTTTCTTGAGACTTGCTGGAAATTGGAAGTAGCATTAAACATGTAATAAACACAACCATTCCATTATTGTATTTTATTATTTCTACAAAATTACGGTAAGAAAACGTTACACTGCATAAAAAAATACTAAAGTTCAACAAATAATAAATGAAGTAGCTATCAAATGGCTCTCCTTTTTTTTTCTTTTTCTGTGGACCATTCACAAATAGGTCTAAAAACATGTAAACCAAGAACCATAAGAGCCCATGGGATAGATACACCACTTTGAAGCTATGAAAAATATATATATGCTAATAGCGATGTATGCAACCGAGTAGTTCCTTCTTCCCTCCCTACCTACCCCCATTTCTTCCTTCTTAATATAAATGTGTTATTTGTGATGTATATGACAAGTATGGATGGAGCCAATGTCTGTCCATCTTAATTAAGGCCCCCATCCACAGTGCAATTGGTCAGTTGGTGATAGAAACGGTGGAGAGCGGTTCCCATGATGGCTCTCTGCAACAAGGATTGAATTACTTTTGATGGAATCTGATACCACAACTGAGGAGCGTAAACATCATCCGCGCTCGCACCAAATTTCATAGAGGCAGTTATTTTATATATTTACGGAACAGTTCTCATATAGTTTTTTTTTAGTTTTTTTACTGTTTCAACATTAGCCTCACTGTCCCGCTCCTTGAGTTTCTCTAGCAATACTTCATAAGCTTTTGTTTTTGTCTGATTTGTTTGAAGAATTTTGTCAGTTATCGACGCAGCTGAGATGGATCTCCACTGTAACCAGACAGCTCTCTCTCAGACACTACCTCTAGAGAGCTGTCTGCTAGTGCTTATAGTGTTGGCCAAAGCCAGCACCCCGGGAGGTGGGTTACAAACCCCCGGTACCCATTCACTGCTGGGTGGACTGGGGCTCGGGTTTT
>JACEEZ010010223.1:272500-285000 GCA_016584305.1 Chionoecetes opilio | reverse complement strand
GCCCAGATCTTTCCTTTGCTATATAAAATTGTCTGTTGTTAGCCATAAAATTACGAAAAGTGACTAAATATACCAAATTAACTAGTGGACAAGGATACTAAACAGGTCATATCTCTAAAATAGTGCTTATACTATATTCACTAAAAATTGTCTAATGGTAGCCAAATTACAATGGAAATTACGTTGCGGGTCTCAAGGGGTTAATTCTTTATAACCTCCCATCTACCCCAGACATCTGAAGTACAGTATATGTCACACTGCTTTTCTGTCAGTTTTATCATATAATTTCTTCAGGTCCATAAAGGCCACGTACAGATCTCTTCCATGTAATTTAGTGATACTCCAGTGTTGCATGTGCTTTGTACTTTAGCTAAATGGATTGCGTGGGATAGAGATGTTGATAGTTAAGAGTTATAGTATCTAATTCCATGAGTGGTGGTATTCCATGTGCTGTATTCACAATGGCAGGTGAACCCTCTGGCTTAGTGAAATCAAGTCATGTCAGCTTTAGTGAAAAATGAAAAAAGCATAGAGTGGATAGCCACAGGGCACATGGTATCTAGACTACAGGCTGAAAGTATACCTTCATAACAGCGACTGACTTATGTCTACTTCCTACAAACACTCCAAGAAAAACATGCTGGAACATTAAGCTGTTACTTGCCTCTTCATTGACTAGTTTCTCCAGAACATTAAAAGCTGTTGCTATTATGCCTTGGTCCACCAGTAAGTGACATACATCTTCCACTGCTGAAAGAGCAAACAAACACCAGCCAACCTCAGGCAGTCCTCCAGTGGCACTCAGAGCATTGACAAGGCGCCGCACCACTGGGGCTTCTGCCATTGGTCTGTTGGAGGGAAACGGTCAACATACAGATAAACGGTGTCAATTTGGCTAGTGGAGGTAAATTATAAGAATAAATGGTGAAGCATGCCAAAGATTGTGAAGTGAAATATAGATGCCAGTGCATAGCAAAAGACTAGCACGGGTGAGATCTGGAGAAGGATCCCAGAAAACACAAGACAGGACAAACAAATTACAAGCATTTCTGCTGCTCAATAAAAACTCATCAGGTGAAATATGACTAACCTATATATATTTTATATGGAATTATATCTATATATGGAATAGAAATTATTTCCATCTATTATGGAAAGTTGTTGAAAAATTTGAACTGGCCTGCAACTGGTCGAATTATCTGAAGTTCAAATTAGAGAGTGTTTACTGTACACCATGAGTAAATAAGAAGTCTACTTTTCCTGTTACCTGATCTTATGCCAGAGAGTTGTGAGGTACTGCGTGAGGGCATAGGCTGCGGACTGAAGGACATGAGGGGCGTGGGAGGAGAGGGCCTTCACAAAGACTTCCTCCAGCCCCTGGGAGGCCAACAGCAGGCACACGTCACGGTTGTACCCACACAGGTTGCCAATGCACCACGCACACGGATCCTACAATAACAGTTTCAGTCACAATATCAACTGTCAAAACATTTCACAAGACACTTTCAACATCAAGGGAAACTTCTTATAACATCCTATTTTTGCACAAATTTCTCTATACCCCCCACCCCCCCCCGCAATTCCCTTTCTAAATGCAATGCCAATAGCAATTTACAAAGCTATGGACACAATCAGTTACGTATATTCTTATCAAAAGGTCACATCACAAAACTTGCTATACCAAACACAAGTACCAATAAAATTCGTCACATGAAGGGACCTTAACCCCTTGAGACCCAGAGCGTAATTCCCACTGTAATTTAGCTACCATTAGACGATTTTTAGTGAATATAAGCAATATTTTATAGATATGACCTGTTTTGTATCCTTGTCCACTAGATTATTTGGTATATTCAGTTACTTTTTGTAATTTTATGGCTCCACTACTGACAATTTTTTTTATAGCGAAGGAAAGATCTGGGCGTGAAGGGGTTAAACATCAAGAAGCACAACTTTATACTCATAACAACTAACTCCATATCTCAGGACCAATAATCTATGACATGAATCCCTCACCTGCAGTTCTGGATTACTGTTACCAAGATGGAGAATCAGGTAGACACCCGCTTGCTTGCACACCTCCATACAATGTTCTTCAGTCCCCAGAGCCAGGTTGACCAGGGTGCACGCTGCCTCTTTCTGCAGAACGCCATCCTGCCCTGAAGATGAGAAACTGAAAATCATATTGTAATGCAGGAATAACATAAAATAAAGCCGTTAGTTGTAGTTGTTGTTAGAAGTGTTACGTTCATGGAAAGAGATGTATGTACTACACCATAGTAGATTTTTTTGATTAAGTACTAAAGAAACTAGTGTATTAGGTCATCATGTGAGAGGTAATGCCATCTGTACAAACGCCACCTGTTTTTCCCTGCCACTGTTCAAGCTGAAACTGTGTACAGATGTGCCCATGTTTGTCTTGCTATACCAACAGTTAAGGAGGGAGATTACATTACTGCTACACACGTACATCATTCCAAAAGTAATGAAGTTCAGTGTGATGGCATTATCATTATAACATGAACGATTCTTTAATGCCAAATATAAATGTCATAAGAAAGAAATAAGAAATAGTTCTGAAATAAAAAAAAGGCCAATCAAAAAGAATCAACTGAACATTTTTGTACCATGACAGCGAGGACATACTAATAACCATGTGAATAAAAAATCTTGTTTACAGGTTTTGCACCATTGACAGAACATTAAGATTTATCAATACATACTCTATTATTGTTGGAAAATAAAATGTAATATATTATATACACGTGTGAGAGATGTAAGGTTTAGGTGACAAAGCATCCAGAGGCTTCCTGTTAATGCAAATGGCTTGGGCTGCCACTCTGCAGATGAATCAAGCCAATCACAGGAACTCATCTGCTCATTTCTCATTTGCTCTAAAATCATCCCACTGTAAGAAAAGGGGTTGAAAAAATTTGAAGGAATTTATAGTAGTTATAGAAAGAGCTGAGTGTTTGGAAAAGGCTGCCTGGAGATACCCCTTTTTGGGAGAACATTTCCATGGTAAACTGGGCATTAAATATAAACATTTAAACTTAAGATAAAATAATAATAGTAACTAATATCAAATAATAGTAAGATCCCTTACCTGTTAAACAACTAACCAAAGAATACAAGGCTCCTTGGCAGTCCAGAAAAATAGCAATATTCTCCTCACTATTGCTTAGACTAAGACGCAATTTTTGCAAGACATGAAGCTCCTTGTGCTTCTTAAGATGGTGACATAATTGTGCAAACTCCTCTTTTGTGGGAGCCTGAAATTGAGAAGAAAAAAAAATAATATTGATAAAGGCATCATGGGATATATAATAATTAAAATTTATTTCTAGCTCTTGACAGTCAAACAGTTAGTAACTTTTCTTGAAGAGATTGGAACATCTCTTTGGCACTCCAAATACCATGTTTACGAATCAACTCAAAGAATTATGAGCAGCATGGTAGGCAATGCACTGCCTCTGCTCCCTTAAAGCTTACACTGCTTAAAGCTTAGAGATTCCTAACTAGGAAAGCTAACCCCTTCAGTGTGTCAGTGTTGGAATCAATAGCTTTTAATATTCTTATGTAGCTGCAGGAAAAGTACAATTCGACCATTTAAGAAAATCATTATTGTGACAGCCAGTAGAGTGGAAAATATTATATCTAATTGGGTCAATTTGCTCAAACCAAAATGTACTCAAACCAATACTGGAAGAAGGGGATATGTACTACGTATATATAGTTTGTGTGTGATCATTAGCAATGATGGTAATTTTGCAATACAGTACATATAGGTACAGAATAAAAAATAAGCAACATAATCCTCAAACAATAGAAGATTTACATTTACAGTACTACATGTAAGCCACTCGGTACATGTTTACTTCTAGACATGCTATTACTGATTAAAATTTAATTTGCTTGCCTTCAGTTTTTTCACCACCTCTTCCAGACGCTGTCGACGTACATCTACTGTCAAATTCCGCTTCTTTAGCCTCAAGGCGTTGCAGCTGTCCCGGGACTTGATGCGGATGAACCGTACATTGCCATCATGCCGCTCCATTCTTGTTGCACTTCTTCTAATGCATGGTTTGCTGATTCTAAACAAAGGAAGCCCATGAATGATGCATAAAATTTAGGCAACAACACATGTTATCTTTACATGTACCAACCCTTCCAAACCAAGAAGCTGCTATAGTAACTCCTGTAAATAAGACTTTAGGAGAAGTAGAAGTTATCATGGAAGAGAACTGCTGGGCTCTCTGGGTGTCCAATAATGCAATAACCTTTATTCTTCCTTTTCATCTATTACAAGTGGAACTGTCGTCGAAAATTTCCGCGTCGACGAGATTTGGTGTTTCCACGAGAATTCCGGTGGACAAGAGTTCCATACCGCCCTACCTCCCTTCTTAAAGATGAGGACTATATTCCCTGGGCTCCATGAAGGCACCTCTCCTGAATCCACTGAGTTCCGAAGGATGTGTAGCAACGGCTCCCAAAAGAGCCTCCTTGCATTCTTTAATACCTAGGCTAAATTTCATATGGTCCTCATCTTTCATCTGGTGATTTAAGCTTCTTCTGTATTGAATGAACGGTTCTACTACAGATTAATTAATTATTAATGCATTAAAAAGAAGGTAGTTATAACCATCCTCAACTTGCAGCATTTCTAACCCCTATATCACCCATCGGAAATGAAAAATAACACAAAGGAGGTCTAGGGGTGCGCAACCTCCCAGTTACGTCAGGAGAATATTGGTCATTGGGAGTATTGTACTAAACTGCAGTTATACCTAATCAACCTCTTACAGGAATTTTCGTAACTCATGGTACTGGCCGATGGTACTGCCTGAAAATTAATACAAATCTTCCTCTAGGATGCCATATACCCTAAACCTACCTATTTACAATCTTTTCATGATTGTCAGTTACGGTTCTACGCCTAAACGTGAATCCTTTGCCTGAAAAGTAGAATTTGTCCCCGACATTAACCCACACAACCCTAGGAAATACACTTTAAGAAGTAGCTGTCTGGTTTTGATGATTGCCTTTTCACACGTCCTGCTAGTTCTGTTAAGGTCTGGTTAACGTTAAGGGGCAAGTTACCTCACATAAGTCAGTTGATGCTTTTTGGTGTAGTAAATGGCCTACCAAAACAATCCCGTGCGCACCAAGGATGTTGATTTGAACAGCTGATTTTAGGTAAACATTTCGAACAGCTGACTACAACATTTTTTGACTGCTTGTATACATTTTGAACAGCTGATTATGCACATTTTAAACAGCTACAAGTCTACAGTATGAGGGTATTTCTTATCTTCTTTTTTTTTTACATTATTTGGGGGTGGTGGGTGTTATTGTAGGTGACTGGTCGAGGGCAGAAAAAAATTACATAGCAAAAATCCCGCTGGTTAACTTCAGATCAAAGATGCACTTATATTTTGTGATTCTGACTGAACAAATATGTGTTATGACCCGAGTTTTTCCCGAATAATCGCAGTTATGATAAGGGGAAGTCTGCGGCCTCTCCCTCTCTCCTTTGCGTGGGCGGAGAGGAGACATGTCGGGGGTGACTGTTGCATTTATGGAATCATGCTCAAAAATGCGTATTTTAGGCGTATTTTGTCCATGCCCTTGGAAGTAAAATTTTACTTATTTAAGCTCCGCCCACTTATTTTTTACTCTTTTGCGTGCATAGAAAACTGAGCAGATACACTCCGGCAGCGATATTTTACTCTTTTCCTGTAAAGTTTTAAGCCGGCCACACACACACCGGCGCGGCCTGTCCGGCCGACAAAAAGTGGCGAGGCATCGTTCGCCGGACGAGACCCACACACACACCGGCCGCCTCATGAAAATATACAGTACACGTCGAACCACCGTGGTGACAACATGAATCCGCTGTCCGAAAATGACTTGTTGGTGATGGCTGCATGTGCAGCCATATATAATACTTATATATAATACGTCATACTATATATAATACGTCATACATAATACCTATATTATCATAAATACAATTATAACTGGTACAATTAGTCATTATCTGGCCGAGCGAGGGGCGGGCCGCGCCGGAAGGCACCCACACACACGCAGGCGGCAGGCCGCGCCGGGCGGAATTTTCAAGCGCCGACTGATTTTCATCCGGCCGCTGCGACAGGCCCCGCCGGATGAAAAACCCCCCCACACACACACCGGCCACCTCTAGCCACGCCCCTTTTCGTCGGCCGGACAGGCCGCGCCGGTGTGTGTGTGGCCGGCTTTACAGTCGTGGGTGTGAGTGGTGGTTTCAAGAGCCTGGCCAATCAGATCGCGCGCATGAGAAAATCTTATCAAAACTCCTCCCGTAAATGTTTCTCTTTTCCTTTAATTCTCATCCAATTCAACATTCATTACATGCGCACGACATGCAAAGGATACTGTATTTAATTAAGAGTAGGTAAGGAGTAGTAAGGAGTAGAGTAGGTGACTCTTAACAGGTAAGAAGTCACAAATATTAAAATTCTTCAGCGACGTCTGGGAACAAATTTCCCAATCCCTCGAATTTTTCAATGTGTCCGAATCTTCGTTGATGCTTGCTGGCTTAGCACCAAAACTGGTGTATTATTGCTATAGTATAGTCAAATACTTAAATATATTCATGAGTGATATTACATTTGCAATAGAAATGTATAAATTTGGTATATATGTTATATCACACAAAAAGAAAGCCTTTTAGAGAACCTATCGCAGGGCACGAATACGAACATTTCATCAGTCTGATTCAGCTCCAACACGGTAGAAAGGTCTCTGTGTGTAACCCACGGGCCACCACACATCCACCACCACCCAGGCACCCACCCGCCCACCACCACACACCCACCCACCACACGCCCATCACCCATCCGCCCACCACCCGCCCACCACACACCCACCCACCACACGCCCATCCGCCCACCACACACCCACCCACCACACGCCCATCACACATCCGCCCACCACACACCCACCCACAACACGCCCATCACCCATTCGCCCACTACACACCCACCCACCACACGCCCATCATACATCCGCCCACCACACACCCACCCACCACACGCCCATCACACATCCGCCCACCACACACCCACCCACCACACGCCCATCACCCATCCGCCCACCACACACCCACCCACCACACGCCCATCATACATCCGCCCACCACACACACACCCACCACACGTCCATCACACACCCGCCCACCACACACCCGCCCATGGATGTTAAACGGGGGAGATGCACTGGAGGATGAATCACAACCAGCATTCATCTAGGTTTAGGCAAAGAATAATTGGTGAAACGTAGATGTAGGTACATGTAGCCTACATACGTAGGGTGGGGTGGGGTCACACCGAACGGGGGGGATCACCGTACGAAGGCTACAACGCGAAAATTAATTCAAATTTCGCGCCACCATGCCACCACGGATGCAGCGCCACCCTCAGTGAACTACATGCGAGCAACAGGGTAGCGTCAGCGTCACCTCCGTGTTTACCAGGTAAGAAATTTTATTTTTCGTATGTTCCTTGTTACTTTTCGCCGTTCTTATATAGTGTCTCATGTCGGCTGTGATGGCGTGATTCTTTTGAGGTAAGTTGCAATACGAGGTATAACCGTATTGACATGTTATTGAGTGAAAAAGTAGTGCATGCTTTCGAACAGGCCGCGGTGGCATTATTTACAAAAAAATTGGTGGCGCGGGGGATCAACGTATGGTGAAGTGCGGGGGATCAACGTACAGTGAAATTTTGAAAAAGCTATATCTTTTGAAATACCTACACAAACATAACAAAACAGTGATTGACTATGTATATTCGCATGATATTAAATGGTGGTGGTGAACTAGTGCATTTAAATTAAATGGAACAGTGTTTTTTTGTGGCATAAAGTTGAAGGTGATTGGTATTAAATTATGATGCTATATCAGTGTTATTATGCTATAAGCACATGAACTAACTATTATATAAGTGATTTATGTTATTAGAATGATTCTAGAATTATTTTTTTAGGGTTTAAAAAAAAACCATTTAACACTGCATATTTTCGGGGCATGACGTTCGGTGATCCCCCGCATCACTACGATTTTGGACAATCTATATATTTTTAAATACTTAGAAAAACATAAGAAAAAGTGACTGACTATGCATATTAGCATGATATTAAATGGTGGTGGTGAACTAGTGCATTTAAATTAAATGGAACAGTGTTTTTTTGTTGGTGTAAAGTTGAAGGTGATTGGTATTAAATTATGATGCTATATCAGTGTTATTATGCTATAAGCACATGAACTAACTATTATATAAGTGATTTATGTTATTAGAATGATTCTAGAATTAATTTTTTATGGTTAAAAAAAACATTTAACACTGCATATTTTGGGGGCATGACGTTCGGTGATCCCCCACATATATTGCCAGACTCATAGTCCCAAAATAATATGGTGGCCATGCAAGAATCGCCTCTACACTGTAAAAAATACTAAGCTAAGCTAACCTAAACTAACCTAACCTAACTATGCATGATGTCTAATGTCATTAACTCTTTTCAGATCTAACCTAACCTACCGCCATCACCGTCATCATGCCTCGCAAATATGTCAGGAAGAGCGACAAGCAGATGGACCGCACTGACCTGGAGGCTGCCTTTAAGCACCGCGTGGCCACTAGCTGCAGCCTGAAAGAAGCCGCTGACAGATTCAACATCAAGAAAACAACTCTTGCTGTAAGTTGCTCTATTTAGTTCCATATCTCCCCAAGGTCTTTTTGTATGACCTCATCCCACGTCTTCTTTGGTCTCCCTGGGATGAGGTCATGCAAAAAGACCTCAGGGATAGCTTAAGGGTCTCTAGATTTATAGATTTTAAAATTTATTCATTTTTTTGTTAGCTTTTATTGCCAGCAAGGGCCTTCTAAGTCCTAATTAATTTCTTTTGTTAAAGGATGCCTTCAAGCGCTCTATTTTTTTTTTTTTTTGTCAACTTTTGTTGCCAGCAAGGGCCTTTTAAGTCCTAATTCATTTCTTTTGTTACAGGACGCCTTCTATCTATCGAAGAAGCTGTCGGGGAAAGAAATGTCGAAGAAACTATATGGCTGTTGCTTCCCGTAGCAATAGGGTTTTCAGCCCTCAACAAGAAATATACATTGCTGATTATACCATCCACGCAGCCAAGATATTCTACGGCCTGCCCATGAACGATGTGCGTAGGATGGTGTACCAGTATGCCATAGCTTGTGGGAGCAAGAGCATCCCTGCTGCCTGGGAGAAAGAGAAAATGGCGACAAGGGACTGGTACTATGCCTTCATGAACCGTCATCCAAACCTTGTATTGAAGGCTCCGGAAGGCATGTCCATTGCCAGGATTGTTGCCTTCAACAAAGTCAATGTGGAAACCTTCTTTAAGGCTTACACATTAGCTTTGGAGAAGTACACATTCACGCCGGACCGGATATACAATTTGGATGAGAGTTCATTGTCGACTGTTATGAAGCCAGTCAAGGTTGTGTGTGCGAGAGGCCAGCCAGTAGCCACGCAGGTAACTCGTGAACGCGGTGACAGCATGACGTTTGTGGGCATTATAAATGCTGTGGGGCAGTCCATCCCTCCAGTGTTTATAATTCCCAGATGCCGATGGAATCCCGCTTTCATGAGGAACACGATCTTTGGTTCCAAAGGGATATTGCATCCTAGTGGCTGGATGAATGGTGAATGCTTCGTGCAGACACTTCAGCATCTCCATGAGAAGTCTTGTTCTTCTGTAGAGAACAAGATTCTTCTGATCATGGACAATGCTGAATGTCACATGAACATTCAGCCTGTTGAGTTTGCGATAATGCATGGTATCGTGATTGTTACCTTGCCTCCGCATACAACAGACAAACTCCAGCCATTGGATGTGAGTGTCTTTGGTCCCTTTAAGACATTCCTGCGTGCCCTACTGAACGACCACGCGCTCATGCACCCTAACGAGCACATAACAGTCCACAAGTTGCCAGAGTTTGCTTCTGAGGCATGGACCAAAGCCACTACCCCCTCCAACATTCTCAGTGGTTTCCGGGCGACTGGTATATGGCCACTCAATCGCAACATCTTCCCAGATGATGTGTTTGTAGGAGCGCATGTAACCGAGCGACCGGCACCACCAAAATTTGTAGTGGAAGTTACTCCAACTTCTTCTGATGGAGGAAGTTCAGATGGAGAGGAGCGACTGGCTGAAGGCCATACCTCAGAAGCTATACCCCTTCCCGCTGTGTCTCCCAGGCTAGATGATGTGCCTGCCACCCCGGGCCCCAGCACGACAGAGCCTGCCACCCCGAGCACCAACACGACAGAGCCTGCCACCCCGGGCCCCAGCACGACAGAGCCTGCCACCCCGGGCCCCAGCACGACGCCCCTGCCACCCCGGGCCCCAGCACGACAAAGCTGCCACCCCGAGCCCCAGCACGACAGAGCCTGCACCCCGGGCCCCAGCACGATGCACCCTGCCACCCCGGGCCCGAGCACGACGCACCCTGCCACCCCAGGACACCCTTCTCAACAGACAGACTTAACCCCAGAGTGTGTCAGGGCCGTTCCCTAAGGCTAATCCTCGTCCTTATGGAAAGGGACGGAAGAGGGTGCGGGCTGCATTTTAACCGAGAATGAGGAGGCAATATCTGACCTGAGTTGAAGGCAGAGAAGAGGCAGAAGCTGAAGACAAAAAGAAGGCAGCGGCTGAAAAGAAAACATTGGGAAAGAAGAAGGGTCCACAGCGGAAGAAGTCTGTGCCTGTCCGGAGGAAGACACCACTGACGAGGAGGAGGTTGATGATGTCCGACTTCAGCTGGACGACTCCTCCGACTCGGATGAGGTGGACGACGAGGGCACCTGGACTGCAGCATCATACCCTTTGCTGCGAAAACATCACAGGTGGGGGACTTTGTTCTGGTTCAGCTGAAGCTGGAGGAGGGAAGGGGTGTGGGCACATTAGTGTGCTATGTTGCTCAGGTGTTGGCCATCATGGAGGATGGAAAATTAAACCTTTCTTTCCTCCGGATGAAGTCCGCTAACACCAGAGACACGTTCACCTTCCCTACCATCCTAGATGAAGCTTCTGTTGATCCAGAACAGTGCAAGGGTGTCCTGGTGACCTCCAAGGCATCACCAAGAGGCAGGCTGACCTGGTGAAGGTGTTTCCCCCGCTGCATGCCTTCATGATGCACTTCTGAATAGTGAGCATAAAAATACCTAGACCTATCTTTTAATAAATGCTATTTTATATGAGCTTATCTTTCATTTCATCACCTAATAATAATGGTGGGTGTCTAGGCTTAGCATATATGTTGATTTCAGGCAAAAAAAACACAATAATGTTTGATGTAATATGAGTTTTAAAATATCATACGGTGCCCCCCCCATACCTGATCCGGTGTCCCCCCTCGTGGGGGGGACACCGGACGAGGTGCCAAAAATTTATAAAAAACCTTAAATGACCCTTATTATCTGAGTTAAGTATTCATGAGGGTACCATAGGTGGGCCATATTGTGAAGTTTGTTTTGGGCACAGTGTGCACTCTCTCAGGTAAAAAATTGATTTTTTATGAATATTTTTCCACTAATAGTACGGTGTCCCCCCACACCACCCTACAGGTCCATGAAAGCATTAAACATCCTCGACGCACATCGTGAAATGGCTGTGTAGCAAATAGATATTCAAATAACAGTTTCAAAGCGCCCTAAACATTTCAGTTTAATATCAAGTCCATCTATAGAGTTAGAAAACAATGCTAGGCCATTCTAAGAGCTCAAAACAATTAGATATCGATGTGTAATACAGACAATCACGCTACTACTCTTTGCTGTGCCCTCAATAATGTCAACCTTAACGATATTCCTTGAGCCTCTGTAAAGGCCGGTTCCCATCAGCCCGCTTGTACGGCCGTCTTACAACAACACCGCTCAACAATGACGTCACCATCATCACCGCTTGAGTGGTATTTGTGGTAACTGGGCACAGTTGGCAACTCCGCTCGAGCGGACACCGCCGAGCGGGAGAGATGACTTGAATTTAACTTTGTACGGCGGCCGTACAGCGGTACGGCAGTGCGGTAGACTTTGTTGTGACGTCATTGTGACGTCTTTGTTGTTGTATGGCGGCCGTACAAGCGGGAAGGTGGGAACCGGGCTTAAGAGGTAATGAAGTGTAGCTACGACACTTTTACTCTCGGCAACATCAAGAAAGAGCTTTGGCAGCGCTACAATCGTATTTTGTGATGGCAAGCAGGGGCGGAGCTTAAATAAGTATAATTTTACTCCGGAAGGACACTACAAAATACGCCTTTTGTCCATGCCCTTGGAAGTTAAATTTTACTTATTTAAGCTCCGCCCACTTATTTTTTACTCTTTTGCGTGCATAGAAAACTGAGCAGATACACTCCGGCAGCGATATTTTACTCTTTTCCTGTAAAGTTTTACAGTCGTGGGTGTGAGTGGTGGTTTCAAGATCCTGG